>CM072878.1:5742500-5987500 GCA_036937835.1 Pampus argenteus
GTAAAAAAAATGCACGTTACTGAAAATGCAGATTGCAAATGGATGCAAATGACAGGGCATGTGGGACAGACAAAGATCAAGGCAGATACATACACACTTGCTCCTCTTAGTGCAGTGGAGTGGTATAGCTGTCCAATACCCTTAGTACCTGCATGCATTATTTACTTAAGGATGTTACCAGGGTTGAGATGAAGCACTTAGAATCAGACTGTCAGGAACTGGCCAGCCTGCTCTGGACATCATCAGGTTTCAGGCTAAAGCTGATTAAACAGACCCACAGAGATACTGTAGAGCAGGGCAGGGCCCTGCAGCTGCTCTCTCTTCCTAGTTAACTGCATTCATATGGCAGATCAGAGATCTGTGCATCATTGTTCCAGCAATCTGACTGTTCAACCACTTAAACAGGATATAAGATTCTTTATCTGCATTTGCATTAAGATATTTATCATATTCTGAGCATGTATAGAAATAGATATATGCATTACTGTATCTGACCCACACATCACAGAAGAGATATATTTGATATATTATTCTTACATGCATATGTATCCTTCTTCATATGTTGCATGTCAGTGTGTGAAAGCATTCAACCTGTTAATGATTTGCCGAGCTGGCACATTGCGCTCTTCAGGGAGTCCATGCTGTGCACAGAGAGTCGCAGCTGCTGCACCGTCGTGTGCTAACCTGTATCCGCTTGTATTCCTTCACACACACCCATAACATAATGATACTTGCATTATTAGTGTGAAGTGTTAACACGTGCCATGCATTTTGAGCCCGCTTATGTTAAAAAGGGTTTTGATTTGTAAATATATCTCTACGAAAAGATGGCGTCTGTGTCTGATGTGATGGGTGTGTCTCCTTGTTCTTCGCTCAGTGCCAGCTGCTTTTTTGTGTGGCTTGGCAAACTAGCAGGAGATTCAGACCTCTGCACAATCTGTGTATCTGACCACACGTGCTGTTGCGATACATTAAACACAATGTGAGCATTCCTGTAGCTGCAGATGATTAAATACCTTGTGCCGTGGAAGAGTTAGTCAAAGGTAGCAGACCCCTGACTAGAGGCCAGGTCTTTGGGCTTGACTGAGCGCCAGAACCTTTTGTGCTGCTCAGCCCCAGCTGGACTGTGGGCCGAGGGGAAAAAACAATGAGATAAATAACACGGGAACTGTGCAGCGGGGTACACAGCCCTGCCCCTTCCTGTCTCTGCTACCGCTCACCACTGCCTGTGTGAAAAAAAACACCTTCCTCTCTTTGTTGCGCCTGGTGGCCCATGCCAATACGTCCATCAGCTTCAAGCCAACAGGCACTGAACCCCCCGGAGTCTCCACCCTCTTCCTGGTCTCCTTCCATGTCCTTCATTTACTTGCACATACACCTGCACGCATACTGTATGATCACATATTCATGTGATAATCCAATGTGATAATGAAATCCAGACATAAAACCACAGTATGTGGATGCCATTTTCAACTCTATACAGTCAGACTATTTTGAAAAGACCACACGTGCGGACAATTTAATTAATCCTATAGATAATCCTGAGGGTATGACTTGACCTTCAATTATGATTCAACAGCGAAACAAGCCCAGTGTTAAACAGCAGATAATGTTGAGCAATATAAAAGCCCTCTGAGATGATGGGCAGAGTCAGGGAGAACACAAATAAAACTTCTTCCGGAAAGATGACACAAAAGAGATGAGATAAAGAGGAAGAAATTACATTATATGCAATCAGGTGCATGTGTAGTGTATGTCTGTAAAACTCAGACGGATATTGCAGAGCCAAATCTTCCCTCTCCAACATTTGTAAAGAGAAGAGTGCACCATGGGCTTGACACAAAAAGAAGCCCATCCAGAACAGAGCAGTACACAAAAGCCTGGCTCATGTAGACAGAGCAGGCGGCTGCTGGGAGCTGAACAGCAGTGCAGCAGACAGATAGGCAGACAGTCAGCATGGCCACCCAGACTGTCTCTGATGAAAAGCCCTATTCTGGTGAGGGGCATGGCACACCGAAAACAAAAGCTTATAAGCAACAAAACAACGCCATTCACTGTCTAATTGTGACCAAGAGAAAAAAACACATCTTAACCAAAAGTCTTGCATCATTTCTTCCAATTCCAGCTGTGCCCAACTCTCAGGCAGGTGTACATTTTCAACTGAATTTCTTCTGAACAGTCTTTAAGGTTTTTTGTTTGCAGAAAAGTTGACTTTTGAGACAAAGAAACAAAGGCCAGAATGGAATCAATTACATCAAAATCATCAATTACAATTTCACTATCAACAGATGTGAAATGTGTAAACAAATTTGCTAACGATGCAACTGCACAGTAACATTGAGGGGGACAATGCAGGCAACTTGATGCATGTGGGGCAGCAGTAATGCACCGTTGAAGGATGTTTTTCTGTGCGTGTGTGTGTGTGTGTGTGTGTGCAATCAGGCATAGAGAAAGGAAGAAAAGGGTTTGAAGAAGAAAAAGGGGTGCAGGGGCCTAGAGGGGGGGCAACAGACAACCAGGAGGAACTCAGGCAAGAGAGTAGGGTGACATGCAAGAGGTGACATCATCTCTAATTTAAATAATCCCTCAGCCTAGGAGGTGATTGGTTGTACTCAGAGAAAGCAGAGTCCTCTTGCTATTCGCTATTCACTCCTTTCAATTTCAGCATGGCGGGCTGTCATGGTAAATGCTGCCTTCAAAGACCACTAGTAAGCTTCTATTTCTGAGATTAGAAGTTCTTGAAAATCTCACATGGGTTTCTTGAATCCTAAATTGAACACATTTACAGTTACATAAAAGTGATGTGAGGACATACTCGGAGTTAACAGACATAATAAGCCTCTTCACCCTCCATTTATTACTAACATTTGTTTAGTTCTCATTCAATGTGAATTATTTTGATTTACATTTTTCGATTTTGTCCAACCTACAACTAACCAGGAACACAAAGACATCTCTTTTTTGACTTGTCAAACTGATAACATTAATTAATAATAATTACATTTAGATATACCAGTACATGTAGATCCCCCCTCCTTTCCACTGTGAATTACTGTAATAAACACATGACATGGCATCTTAATTATATTTTGCCTCAAGCTTCAAATACTAGCTACGCAACTCCTGTCCAGGAATGCTACATGGCCCCAGGTTTGTTTTTGAGCTTTACAAAGTATGGTGAATATGCACCATTTCATTTATTTTTACTTCCAAACTCACAGGACCCCCACAATGTAGGACTTGCTGGATTAATCTAAGGGGTTGTGAGATAATCTTGCAGGATAGGACAATAGAAATACGCATTTCAGACACACAAAATGTTTTTGAATTCCTGTACTTGATCTCCTTAAGCCTCTAAAAGTTATACGTTTAGTAGTAGTTTCATTAAACTTGTAGACAATGCAACATGTGAGGAGGTAGGTTGGGAACTACTGCTTTAAAACATTGGGTTAATCACAGTTTTTAAAGTTTAAATTGGTTAATTAACTATAGGTGTTAACTCTATAAATGACACACAGTGAACCATGGTGCTTTTTGGGGCCACCTCACCTTGTCTGTAGGAACCTCCTTTTGTAGGGTACACGTTGGTTGGTTGACAATGTCCTAGTCTGTCATCTTTAAACCTTTCAATATTCCGACTTTCCATGAGTACTTAAAGGCAGCGGCAGCCCAGCTCCTCTCCTCCGCCTGTCCATCCATCCGTTCACCGGGCTATCAGCGCGCGCGCGTGTGTGTGTGTGTGTGTGTGTATGGACTGAAGCGTCATTCTCCTCCTTTCTTCCCTTCAGTGAACGCGCATCACTTGTGAAAAACGGCGCTTGAGACCCAGAAGTTTCTTGTCTGTCGGCTCGGCTCGACTCGCTCTCCGGTGATTTTCTTCCGTTTTCACTGGTTTCATTTTTATCTTCATCAATTTCGTTTTTTTCCCTCTTCTTCGTCTTACTCGAGGATTCAACCGGGGTGTGCTGGCTAACACTGGGCGTAACTGGAGAGGATTTTTCCGCACAGACTGGTAAGGACGAGATTTTTTTAGCATTAGCTCGCAAGCTAACGTCAGTTTGTAACTAGATTTCATGTCTGGCTAATTAACGTTCATCAAAAATAACCGTTACGTCTGTTGTCAGTTACAGACTGACAGCTAGCTTAGTTGTACTTACCGGGTTATTAGCTTACTTGTGATACATTTGATCACTAAACAGTGCATCGGAATTACGAGCTGTGAATGAATACTTCTGTTAAATATGCATTTGAAAATGTCCAAATGGCTTTGTCTTTTTGTCAATGAGCCGCTGTGTGTTTTTAGGTTCAGCTTGAATCCTGTGATAAGGGCTTGATGGGGCGGTGGCAGACTGCATGGTAGCATGGGAGGGTTCTTCAGACCTGTTAGGCAAACCTAAAACGGATAAATACTTTTAATGTCTGCTCGTTTTTCATTTACAGAATGATGTCCCTCTGTCTGTTGCCATTTTGTCTGTCTTTTCCCTCGCTTAACTTTTTTTTTCTCCTCGTCCCCTCCTTCTCCATCCTCCACCGCGGATGCCCATTGTTCTGTGATGTGTTGAAGTGCTGAGAAATGTTTCACTCGTCCTCAAGGGGGGGATTTATCGGTAATAATTTTGCAGATGCTTACTCGCTTTTTATTTAAGATAAAACGGTGGCTTTTGTGTTAAAACAATAATTTCCACATACCTTAGAGGGAGAATATAAAGCTGAAGGGGTTTGTGCATAAACTCAAACTGGCATGTAATCAGAGGTGATTAATGTCACCCCCCCAAAAAAAAACACAAAAAGTGATCAGCTATTGTGATGTGAGAGTTAAGGCTGCAGGGGCCCGAAGCTGCTCCCTGACTCTTTTCTGTGAGTGCAACAAGACAGATTACACTCCCCTCTGTAGAACAATGGGGAAGAGAAAAGGCTGCCAGTTCCCAAAGCCTGGCCAAGAGCATTTAATAAACTACAAACATGCACACATTGAAAATCTTTATCCTTAGCCCACAACTTTATTCTTGTCCCCTGTGGTGGCACAGACAGAGACATAAATTGTCTCGAGCTTTGTGGCTACAGTGGGCATGGGTAGGTCAATACTGTGTGGTGATCCACTGTGAGGTATTGATGTCATCCTGAGTAAATGGCATCCCAGGGCGACTAATATGAGCACTTTTAAGGCTCGGCCATGCAGGGTTTGAAGACACTCCAGGACCCTTAAGTCAGAGGTGGGCTAAGACATTGGCTAGTCCACCCCCCCCAACCACACCCCACCCCCTTCTCTGGTGCATGGATGAGAGAATGGCTGACTCACAGTGTTGGTGGATGAGGCAGGGAAATGGAGGACAGGCAGGCAGGCACATAGACCACAGCCTAATGCAATCATGTGAAATTTTGCTGACATTAAAACCCACACTCTGTTTTTATTAAGTTATTTCAGATAGTTTCAAAAAGATTATTAGTTGGAGGATGGGGATTAGTGCCAGAATTATTCTGAGAGGATTTGTCAGAAACTGTACTTGAATAAATGGAACCGAGTTCTGCAACTGATGATTATTTTCATTATTGATTGATTTGTCATGTATTTTCTTGACTAATTGATTAGTTGTTTGGTGTATAAAATGGCATAAAATGGTGAAAAATCTCTGTCACTGTTTTTCAACAATTCATAACCCAAAGATACTAGAACCAACATGAGAAGCTGGAAGAAAGAGAATTTGGACATTTTCTTCTTAAAAAATGATTCAAAATGATTAATTTAACTATTATAATTTATAATTTAATTTAATTTAATTAATAACAACTAGTCAAATAATTGTTGAATCATTGCAACTCTAACTCTTTCACTTGCAGATTCACTCTGTTAGAAGAGTTAGAATCAATGGTGCGATTGTCTACAGCATTAGCCACTAGTCATCGTAATAAGTGTTTGATTACAATCTTCTAGACGCAGACATAGAGATGTGTACAAGTGTATTTAGCTTTCTAATTGTAAAACTGATTAATCAATTAGATTGTAATAAAGATATTTAAAATAATATTACAGGTTCACAAAGACAAAATTGTTTGTTTTCTTTGAATTATCATTTAAAATTGATACATTGGTTGTGTTAAAACACCCTTTTTGGGCTCTCATAACATTTAATGTTATGAATGATTTATTCATTTAGTTGATGATGATGATGATGATGATGACAATTATTAGTTACAACTCTTAAAAGAGAATCATATAATAACTTGAATACACCATCAGCATGCCTCTTGCATCGAGATTGTACTATGAAGACCTGAGTCGCCAAAAATGAATTGTCGTATAACAATTTCACATTGAGTTTCTTTCATGAGCTTGTAGGGCAATTTAAATTTGAATGACCTGTTTTGCTCCCAGCTGGCCTCTCGACCCATGCTGCAGTCTTGAGAGGGTAGATGATTGTTGCATTAATAGACGTGTGTGTCAGCCTGCCTGTAGCCTCAGGACTGGTGTTGAGTTGGTGCTGGTGACTCACAATTAAACCCCCTCCCCAGCTCTGAAATTCTCGACTGTGACAAGAGCGAGCCTGTTCCTTTTGGTTGTCAGGCTCTTTTCAGCCTAAACCTGTGACCTTTGCACTTCTTGGCATCATCAATTGACCACCGTCATCTATAACCCTGTTTTAAGCCTTGGCAACAACAGCACAATAGCTTCTTGTTTAGAGATTATCAAAACACCAACAGAAACTGTATGTTTGGCTGAATTTCCTTCTGTTCCAGACGATTGAGGCTCGAGGAAACTGCTGCGGGCATTACGGTGAATTTGCGCAGAGAAGATAAAGCAAAGATAAACTTTACTGTCGCCAGTGCCTCCGTCAAGATAGCAGCCTTGGTTGGTGGTGTCGCAGTTGTCAGGGCACGCATTTGGCAACTGGCAGTGTGGTTTTGAGGCAGTATTTGCCAGCAGCTGCAGTAATTTGCTGTGTTTGGACGCTCTGAATTCCTCTGGTGGGAGGATGGATAATGGATGTGGTTCACAGCCCTGTTGCTAGGCTTGAAGGCCAAATTTTATTTCATGGCACAATGTGTTAGGCATGTCTGGTTATTTGGCACTATGATGCCATGGAGGAGGTACAAATGTGGTCAAAATGGATCCGGGGATGGAAGCAGAGAAAAGGCATTTGCTCTGTCAGTCACTAGGTTTGCTCTACCACCTGTGGCTGACAGATATTGGTGTTAATGGGTCAGCCTTTACATTGGCATCACTGTACGTTTGCTGCTCTGGCCCAGTAGCTGATGTGGTCAAGATTATGTCAGAGGCTACCCTGCCTGCCCTCACCATAGCCACGTGTGGAATGACACTGGCGCTGACAGAATGATGGACTCCCTTTACAATAGGCAGCTGAAGGGGCCAATTTATTTCTCTCATGACATTTAAATCGAGTAATACCCGTCTCAGTGTTATTTGTTTGCTGCTGTAAATATACAGTATGTGTCAGTCACATGAATTACTAACTGTATGCCTTGATGTTTGTTGTGGATGTGGTACAAGAGGAGTTTCTGGCAGATGTTGTGGTGTTTTAATGGCAGATGTATGGTTTAGTTCTTAGAAAGCTGCAGTTTGTCGGTGTTGGGCTGGTCGGCCATCCGAAACTGTCTGCCTTCCTGTGAGGGATCAGATTCCATCTGGAACGTGCCTTGTTCCACTTCAAACAGGAAGACATAATCCTCTTATGGACATAGTCGTTCCGCTTGTACTTTGCGTGTGTCCGTGCAAGGGAGACATAGAGAGCTCCGAAGCCTCTCGGTTGTGTTCCTGCCTTCCCGTCCAGATGCCTCGGTCCTACCCTCTTCTTCCGTCTCTGTATTTGCTCTATCTGGTGTCATTGATCCAAGCCACCAGCTGGTCCTGGGCCGGCCTGATCTCATTTACCCCCAGAGAGGAGCTTGTTTGTGGGCAGACAGCCCATTATGGAGATGATCCAGCAGCTCTTCAAGTTACAAATTAGCCTTAGTTTGTCTGTTGCCTCTATGTTGAGTCCTCTGTCACTTCATCCCTTTTTACACCCTCCTCCATCCCTCTTTTTTATAGTTGTCTCTTATCTCCCAGGAGAAAGGGTTAACAGCATTAGAGGAACGCCTGCCTCACTAATGCACTTCCTCTGTCTGTCTTTGTCTCTTTTTCTGTCCTGCCCATCTGTAGAGCTGCTAGTCTGGCTCCCCACTTTCTCTTTTGTGATCAATATCCACAAAGTCGAGCTGTGCATCGTCCCGCTGGTTGTCCCTGCAGGCGTTTGAGCTCAGCCAGGCTGTAGCAGTGCCCATGCCTTTGGGGCCTTGTTTGTAACCGGGCTCAGTCACTCAGTCCTTATTGTTTCGGGGCTGATGGACCCTCTAGCCCTGCCTTCCCGCAGTATTGTGCAGTTTCTGGGACATACTGAGGCCTCTGTTACCGCTGCGTATCCCTCCCTTTCTTGTCTATCTCGAGCTTCTCTCTGTCTCCCTCTCTCTGTGTGTAACTGTGTCTGTGCACTGTTTGAGGACAATCGAGGGCGACTGTACAAGATTAGCATCTCTCTTTGTCCAGGGTTAACAAGCTCTGTCATGTGTTAATCTGCCCGTCCCCAGGGGGCTGAGTCTCTCCGATGCCTGGGCGCACCATGGGAAGGACTGGGTTCGAGTGTTTGTGTGTGGTGTTTGTCAGGAGGAGGAAGGGCGGTGTGAGGGCTTAAAATGTATAGCCCTAAACTATGGCAGTCATTAGCATTCTTTACCATTTGTAGCAGCCACACTTGCTGTTTTGCTGATTTTTGTTTTATCAGTGAAGGTTTTTTATTTTTTTTTTTTTTTTTAATCCTTAAACAACACTTTCATATAATCTCATAATCCTAACATGACGAATCTCCCCCTTTCTGTTACGGCACTTGAGGACATTGTAAAATCTTAGTGTGAAGCTCTAAAGAGTCCTTAGGATTAGTGCCAGCCTCCCTGATCACATGTTTCTGTGATCCAGGTATCTGTCACACAATCTGCTGCTCTCTCACACACACACACACACACACACACACATACAGACACACACACAGCATCAGCCAAGTAAACAAGGAGACAGAAAAAGACTTGTTTTTTCCTGTCAGCTGGACCTTTGTTCTGACTCAGTTTGTCTAATTGAGCATCCCTGGCGTTAAACCGTTGGACCAGTGGAAATCAATTGGTGAGAATAACTGTATTGTATGCCATTGTACACCTGATAATCAGCAGCGGGGTGTGTATGTTTGTAGGAGGGGTAGGTCTGGATAGCTTTGTCCCGAGGTGGAAACCTTGCCAGATTTTTAGACATTTGACTTTTCACATCATTTAAATAGAATTTTTTCTTTTAAATTGTCACTCTAGATTGCATCATCACTCTCTCTGTCTCTCTACCACTTCCTGCTTGTGCAGCCCTCTCACTGGCTATGGAGAATGCCATAGGGAGCAGCAGGCTTTGTTTGGAGCTTATTTGTGTGCAGGACAGAGGCAGTTTCCTGACCTCAGGTCGGGGTGTGTTTGGGGAATTTGTGAGCTGTGATTAGCATCAAGTTGTAGCAGTACCATTATCCCTAACTGGGTGTTATCTACCTTCAGCACCCACTACCCCCGCCATTTCACTCCCACACATACACTTATCATATTACTCCTCCTCTACTCTTACGCACATCCTTACAGGGAAGTGTTAGAGGCGGCAGGTTCAGGCGATGGTGAATAAGAGTGGCACTAGCTCGGTGGAATAGATTTATTTGACATTTATTTGATATTTTACAGACACACAACTGTCTTTCTGCAACTTCTACCTGTTTCATACATTGTGTGTTTATCGCTGATGGTAATCAAACTTTCCAAGTCATAAATTTATTTATATAATATATAACCCATGGGTTTAAGTATCAGTAAATGAAGTGGAGAGTTGACTTAGACTGCTGTTGTGATTTAGAGTAGGTTGAATGGACAATCTCAGGCCCCATGCCAACATGTGCCGTCTTGAATCTGGCATTCCCCCCACTCTTTGTAAGGAGGAGAACGTCAGATTCTCCCCCTTGCAAAGAGGAGTGACACACACATTCACACACAAAAAATACACACATTCAAACTTACTTTGATCATTTATGGTCACATTTGCAAGTAAAAAGCATCAAATACAAGGTCACTTGCATCAGCACACTCGCCCATGAGCATTTGTGCCGTAAGCAAGAGAGCAGTAAATTATTGAAGCAGAGCTGCAGAGTTCTGTGTCTTAAAGAGACAAATTTAGAACCGTCGGCCATTTTACAAGAAAACAAGGAAGATATAACTAAAATGTTGCACTGATGTCAAAAATGTGGGTATTTATATTATTAATAATGTACAATTTGTTTATCGGAAGAAGGAGGATGCTTAATTAGTGGTGTCAAAGAGCAAACACCGAAGCTCAGTATCTTGTGTTTCCTGCTCGCAGAGATAAAAGCATGTCAATTACAGGGTCAGAGGCCACTAAATGCTTGTTAAAAATGTCCTCAAAAAACCAGACCCATTAACATCATCTCTCCCGTCACTGCCGGTGTCTTCGCTCAAACCGTCTATCCTCTTACGGAGGCATTAGTTATGTCTCAAGTTATTCTATCTAAGCTTGCATGTGAGCATCAGCGGAGGGTTACATCGGCCACAAAAGCTCACTTTCTTTTGCATCTTTTCTGCCGTCTCCCCACCCCCCCACCGCCAACGCTTCCTTCCCCCACAATCCCTCTCTTTGACTTCTATTTAGAGTAGGCCCCGGGGATAGAAGAAGGCTCATACAATGCATATGTGTGTACACAGTTGTGTACTGTGAAAGCAGAGCTGACTACCACTGAAGTACATACATGTCCTTGGACGGTTGGTTGGCTAAACTGAGGGATGGAGCACTTTGATTTAGGCCTTTGTGCAGAGAAGACAGTCTCTCAGTTCTAACCGACAGTGGTAGTGATTAGATGTGAACGCACCACAGCCCAAGACAAGATTAATCGGTGCACAACTTTCCATTGCACTGATTAATCTTTTATTTTATTATTCAGAAATACTGTATCTATCTGTGAGCAGTTCTTTAAATGTAACTTTCAAACAGACACGCTTGGTACACATGCACACATTAGTAGATTGTACTTGATGCAAAAAAGAGTTTACTGTTTAAATATGCTGATGACCTGATTATTCAAGAGCAGCATGTTTGTGTCTAGACAGTCAGAAAAGCTTAGATCCCTCAGCTGAGCTGGATGCCTTCCAGTTATCGACAGTACTGGCCAAAGCACCGTAGTGTGCTGGGGATACACACACACACACACACACACACACACACACACACTTGTGTGAGAACACATGCGTTTTGTTAATGTCCCAGTGTGGGTATTAGGAAGGGATGATGCCTGGGAGGATGATCTCACCTTGCAGAGCTGGCTTGCCCATCATTACTTACTGCTCGAGGCCTATTAAATCTAATACTGACAACAGAACAACAAAAATAACAAAACACAGCATTTTGCCTAGAAGCAAACTTTACAAAATGCCTTAAAGTAAATAAAAACAAAAGAGAATGCACCATACAGAATGAACACAGAAATACACATATAACATACAGTACTATATACACATACAGTATGTAAATACATTAATAAGACGATAATAAAATATAAAACATGCAAGATGTACCTTGTAACAGTGAATCGATTCTTTGAGAAAATAATCAATATATTCATCAATAATGAAAATGATTTCAGCCTTAAAAGTTAGTCTATGAGAGTACCTTAAAAAAACATGATAGAAAACACTCTTTTGTCAGGACTTCTGGCTACAGTAACGTACAGTAGCTGCTCACCGCAACTAGCTAAGCTTTAAACACGCTCAGATAATGCTAATGACTGAATAATTACCATACAGAGAATGTAAACAGTGTGTGTCTGTGTGTGAGTGGAGGGTGAGAATGGGGAGCGAAGGAGTCCCTCACTGGTCTGATCCTGTGTTCCAACCACTGCCATTGGTCTTTGTGTGGTTTAGTATCTGTGGGTTTCCTTTGTTCCCAGTCTGTGTAAACTCATCATTGAGGCTTGCAGGGAATTTGGAGTGGGATGCTGCTTGGAAGCTGGAGCCACATGACTTGCACACATTGTAAAAGGCCAACAAACACATTTTTGAAAAGTCAACATTCACAACACAGAGGAAGAAATTGCAAGTTTAGTGAAAAATCAACCTAGAAGAGATCCATCGCCACTTCCATACAACTCTGTTTAAATACATTCTGCTTCATATAGGTCAGACATGCCAGCTTGTGTGTTATAGCCTAGGTGCTACCCAAGATGGTGTTAGAGAGGATTTTCTAGAGTCAGTCTGGGTTTCTGCTTGGTTTTTGGAGAGTAGCCCAAGTGGTAAGACAGTTGGATGTTCAGGTGAATTGTACTTATAGTTAAATGTCATAGCTCTATGGCCCAAATGTGTGTGTTTGTTCTCATGAACATATTCAGCAGTATTACCATTTTCAAGCAATAATTTACCAGCCTCACAGTAGGCCCATATATAATCACAAAGTGTGTGCCACAAATAAGGTAAATATAACTCTTCAATCTAATTCAGTTTAATGAAAACCTGTAGTAACATTATGGGGTTTAAGACGTTTCAGGTGAGGGTGCTGCACTAATTAGGGATAAAAATTCTGGATAATATAAATCTTAAGTTTAGTATGCAACAAAGAAAGGATCCAAAAAAAAGTCAGTCCCATTACATGTGCCTTAATCATTGTAACTTATAAATAAAGATTTCTTTAAGAAAATATAGAGAGAGAAATATAGAGATGAAAGAAAGGTAACGCAATGACTCATTTATGTACTGGAGTGTTTAATAGTTAATGAGTTTGAAATTCACTAAGGCAACAAACTAAACATGAATTTTAAGTTTAGTTTCAGGTTATTTGGCTGCTGAAATAAACAAAGTGTCTGGATGTGGCTTGGATCTTTAGTTTCTGTGGAGAATAGATGGAAAAAAAAGTAATGTTCCTGCTCTGCTTTCTGGCCTGTTTATGCTTACCGCTGACTGATGGTCCTAATGACGTAGGATCAAGTGAGTGAGCGAAAAAGAGCCAAAGAGAGGAGTGCAATCTCACAGCTGTCTGGAGAAAGAGAAATATCCCTCTGGCTCTGGCTGTGAGATCAGGATTTATCACTCTTTCTTTCTCACACACACACAAACCAGCGGTGTGGGGTACTTTGGAGAGGAGCAGGGAAAAGAACAGCCTGGCCAGATGCTGTAGTCTACTGCGGGAAGAGCAGGAGCCAAAAACACAAATCTGAAATGGAGAGGAACGGAGGGTGATTGGACACAGTCTTGTTTCCTGGTTCACTGCTTGGTCGAATGAGGTCACAGTGTTGATCCATATAGCGGGTCTCAGTCAAACAGTTGTGTGCTTGTATTAGATTTTGGAGTAGGTGGGTGGATTTCAATCTGGATATACAATTGTCACAAAGACAACATATCCAGCGCTGCATAGCAGTTAGCCCACACATCCTGTGCTGCTGCAACACATTATTTAAAATAAGCCGCTATTCAAGCTGTTCCCGGTGTGTAGATACAAGAATACTTTTTTTTTGTTTATTTAGAGGCCTGGAAGTTAAAGCAGTACTTCAACATTGGGAATTTGCTTTCCTGATGAGAGTTAGATGAGAAAATTGTGTTTATTGGCTAAATCTGTAGCTGGAGCCAGTTAGTTCAGCTTAGCATAAAGACTGGCCAAAGGTGACTAAACCCATCTACAAGCACCTGTGTAATAGGTAACATAACCACATAACCTGCAATTTTTACATCAAACAAACAAGATATACAGTGACGTGTTAATCTGTGTGCTTTACTTTAAGACAAACTGTTTCCTTCCTTTTCTACTCTTTATGCAGCTAGAGCCAGCTGATGCTGGCTTTAGCTGCATTTTCACTGTACTAACTTATAGTATTTCCCAAGATATTCGTTCTTCCTAACAGCTATGACTCGTTGTGTTTAGCAACATAATTAAACCAACTGTCCACATTTTGTTGCCTCACTGGCATTTCAAAGCCTCTTGTGACTAAAGGGTGTGGCTTCTCGCCTCTTTGGTTGTTTTGGGTGGCGTCCTGTTGCACTAGCTGTGTGTATGTGTTCGTATGTGTTGTTTGGGATACAGGGATATTATTTTCACTCTCTTTCTCTCTCTCTCCCCCCTCAGCCCTGCTCAGCTGCTCTGGCCATCTGTGCAAAGGCAAACAGAGAACAGAGGGATGGAAGGAGAGTGGCTAGTGGTGTGTGTGTGTGTGTGTGTGGTGAGGGGTTGAGGAGGGGAAAATGGCTGGGAGAAAGGGGCGATCAACGGCATGAAAGAAGGCCTTTTGACACATGAGATTTGGTTTAGAGCATGAGTAAAGGACCGCAAGGACCAAAGAGGGAATGAAAGACAAAGAAGAGTGTGCAGGCATTGTTTCCAGGAAGCTAGCAGCATAAAGCTGATGTCTGTCCTTTTCCAGAAATAGGACAGTGAGTGCACGCGTATAAGTTTGGGTCAGTGGAAACTAGGATGACGAGTGATGTCTGGATTTTAGAGTCAGACCAGCAAACATCAGTGAGCTCATTTTATCTTGTTTTTTTTCCCCTGTTTTTTTTTTCCCCATCTTCCCTCTCTGTTCCCATGCTCTGCAGGCTGAGCCTTTTCCTCCTGGGCTGGCCCCTATGTTGCCTCAGAGTTTCTCACCACTTGGCCTTCTGCACAGCCAGCTCCTTGCTCTGTTTGTAAACTTTGTTGAGCCAATTTCCTGCTAACCCCCCACCCACTCACCCACTTCCTTCTCAGCTTCTCTGACCAAACCACTGATGTCAAACTTGAAAAAATCAATACTTTCCCTCTGCCCATTCCATTTATATAGCTTAGAAAACAAAATAAGATATATTTGTCTAACATTGATGCAGACGATGTATGACAGCTCATATTACAGATGGTTGCCTTTTATCAGCCCTCATATACTTCACATCCCACTTCTGGCCCTCAGTCGCTCATGTCTCTGACTGCTCATTCCTCTGTTTGTGGCACATGAGTCAAACTGTCTCCCTGTCTTTGGGTTCATTGTACACTCCTTGACCTACTTAGCACATCCCTCTAAGCCTTTTTATTACTGACCCTACTTTTCATGAAGTGTGAAGCAGAATAAAGTTATGTATGTGTGTGTACATTTTGCGTGCTAAAGCTTTTTACACTCCTTTAAATGTTATGTCCGAGAAAACACAAGTGGTTCTGATGCTATTTTGTTCTCAGGAAAGGAAATTAGCCAATTTGTAGTTGCTATGCCAGCCAAGTGTGACACTGAGCTTTTTAGTGTCACAGAGGGGAAACCATTTGCCACTGCATTGCAGTTGGCATTGACATTAATGAAGGCTATTTGTAGAATGTGTTGTTGCTGGAGTAGACATGTCCACTTTGGTCTCTCCCTATGTGGCCCCTGAGACATTATACACATTCAACTGATCATGAAATATGTTTATCTAATTGTTTGTTTCCCTCCAAGCATGACTTGCAAAGCTGGGACATATTTTTGCATGGATGTGTATTTAATGTCTTTCCATATGTGTTACATTGTCCTATCAATCTCCTACACAGTATTTAGCCACATCCTATTCCATTTCTGCCCTACAATGAATTTGCCTGCTAAGTCTTGTATGAAAATATTTGTGTGTGATGCTGAAGCTGTAAGAAAATACAACATTGCTTTATCTGATTCTCACGGATAACAACATTCCTGGGACTCTGTCTACTGATTGGAGAGACAGCAAACTGCTTTTCATGTCTGGTCTTGCTGTTCACTAACTGTATATGATCCTGTCTCCCTCCAGACCAGACCCTGCTGTCTCCAGAACTCCTCGACTTGTGGCCATCCTGTAGGATTTAAGTAAGTCAGACGGACCGTTAGCACTCAAGGGGAGATGAAGCCGGATGGGGTTGCCACGGCAGCACTGGAGCCAATGGAAACATTGGAATCCAATCCAGTAAACGAGACGGCACCAGGACAGGAGCCCAACCAGGCAGCCAGTCCAGTGGAGGAGGGGATGGCACAGCAGCCTGCAGCAGAGATAGACCAGGTGGAACTCCAGTCAGAAAAGGCTAAGGAGACCCCACCTGCCAAGACCAGCAACAAGACCTCAGGAGATGCCAAAGCCAAGACTACCAACAAGGCCACGGCCAAGACGAAACCTGGAACCACCACCCTGGCTAAGACCACATCCGGCTCACGACCCAACACGTCCCAGAGCCGCCTCTCAAACGGTGTGTCCAAGCCGCAGACCAATGGAGTGGCTAAGAAGACCACCCCTGCCCCGGACAAAAAAAGCACCCCGACCTCAGCGTCCTCCAAAAAGCCAACAGGGACGGCTGGAGCCCCAGCCTCCAGGAGCACCGCTAAAGTGGGTGAGAAGAAAACTGCAGCTGCTTCTCCTACAACCAATGGTGCAAAGTCAGCAACAGGAACCACAGCAATTAAGAAGACACCATCTACAACTACAGCTAATGGTGTCAAAACGAGCACTGCAGCTTCTAAAAAGCCCCCAGGTTTGTGAAAATGTCATCAGTATGAAATAGTTATGAGTACCATTCAGAATGTAGGCTGATGGGGAAAAACACGTCCACAGTAAGCAAGTCCACTGTGTTTTTTTTCACAGCTCTAACTCTAGTGAGAGTAATGGGATGACATGCAGTCAGATGCACATAAGACGGATTCAGCACACATATTATACATGCCAGAGTGACTGCTGCTAAACTAGAAATATATTTGCCCTAGATCCTTATGGCGACTGTTTGAAAGAGTGTCCTTTATCTGTAAAGTAATTTTCAGTATACCATATAATAGTTTATATTTATATACATATTTTAACTCTCCTCTCCAGCTTCTAAACCTGCCTCTGCAACTCCCACCAAGCCTGGTTCTACTGCCTCACCCAAGCCTGATAAGCCCCCCGTTTCCAAGACAACCAGGTAGGTGGTGACATTGTTACCAGTGCCCAAGTGGAGTGCTGAGTGAGTGTATCTGTGCATTTCCCATCAGAAATGTTCAATGGTTTAATGTTCCTTTTTATTAAAAAACATTTCACTGATTTGCTAGCAAATCAGTAAATATGGCCCTGAAATTGAGAAATGACTAGAGCATTATTAAGCTCCTCAGTGACAAGTGAGAAACAGTTGGTTCAAAAGGCTTCACTTGGCTACAGGTTCAAAAACCCTGTTTAAGAAAAAAACACCCTGAAGGAATGAAGGACAATGATCTCCCACATAGAGACTCAGAGGGGCCGGGCATAAGTAGGCAAGCAGCCACCTAATGTCAGAACAAGCCTCAGAGGAATGCCTCGCAGGGTTTCTCCAGAACAAGCATTATACAGCATGATTAATAATTGGGGTTGGTAGTATTAAGCAAGAACAAGAAAACGCTCTTAATGTTTTTGTTTTGCTAGGATGAGCATTTGTTTTCGTCTCTGTAAGCCAGCATAATGTTGAGAGTGTCTGTTTGTGTGGAATCTGGTCAATGTGTTCTTCACCTGAATCACACTGCCTGCATAGTGTCGGGTCCTGAGGTGTCTTGGCGTTGGAGGAATCAGGAGCGATAGGGAGGGTGAAGGAGGCCTTTGTCTGATAGAGCCTCTGGGAGTCTGACTGTTCTTTGGAGATGAGTTTATCTCTCTCGACTCGTCTTCTCGTTTGTTTACTGAGCCAGCGCCGTCTTTTCTTTTTCTTATCTTCTTCTTATTTTTTTTTCTCTTTACTGTTATGTCACTGTGGGGTCTGGTATGGTGGGCTATTCCTGTTGGTATGTCTGTGTATAGACACATTGTTCAGTCAGTAACACTCAGAAAGCAAGGTTTCCTTACAGATTCTTTAGAGCAGATTTTATTTAATTGATAAACTTTGGATCAGGGACCCTCTTCAGACCATGGGAAACACCCATATATACAGCTCTGGAAAAAGATTAAGAATCCACTGTATTTTTTTTTCTAAAATCAGCATCTCTACATGTATGTACCGTATTTTCATGACTATAAGGCGCATATAAACGTCTTAGATTTTTTTCAAAATGTGCGGCGCGCCCTATAGCGCAGTGCGCCCTATGTGTGTGTTGTTGTTTTTGTTGTTGTTGTAAGGCGGACGTAAAAGAGACCACCATGAGGAGGACGTGGTAGAGATGGGGATGTGTGGGCGTGGATTGTGTATAAAAGAACACGTATGTGCTTTTTGCAGAACATTGTTGTTTTAACAACCCTGGAAATGGCAAAGAGACACGCTTATGAAGCTCAGTTTAAACTGAAGGCTATCAGCTACGCCGAGGAATATGGGAATCGAGCCGCCGCGAGAGAATATAAAATTAACGAGTCGATGGTTCGCAAGTGGAGGAAGCTGGAGAACGAGCTCCGACAGGTGAAGAAGACTCAGCTGAGTTTCCGCGGACATAAAGCGAGGTGGCCGGAGTTAGAGGAAAGACTCGAGCAATGGATCGTTGAGCAAAGAGCGAGCGGGAGGAGCGTTTCGACTGTCACCATCCGACTCAGAGCAGTAACGCTAGCGGAGGAAATGAAAATTGAACATTTCCAAGGAGGTCCGTCTTGGCGCTGGCGTTTTATGAAACGGTGCAATTTTTCCATCCGGACCAGGACTACGGTAGCGCAGCGATGTCCGTCGGATTGTTATGAAAAGCTGGCGAATTTCCGGTCCTACTGCCAGAAGCACATCGACGAAAAGCGCATCCAGCCGAGCCACATCACCAACATGGACGAGGTGCCGCTAACTTTCGACATCCCGGTGAGTCACACGGTGGAGAAGAAGGGAACCAGCACTGTAGCGATACGCACAACGGGGTACGAAAAGGCTTCGTTTACTGTTGTGCTTGGCTGCCACGCTAACGGACAGAAACTGCCGCCGATGGTGATTTTTAAGAGAAAGACTTTGCCTAAAGAGACGTTTCCAGCAGGCGTCATTATTAAGGCAAACGAAAAGGGCTGGATGGACGAGGATATGATGGAGTGGCTGAGGCAGGTGTATGTAAGGAGACCGGGAGGTTTTTTCCACACATCACCGTCGCTTCTGATTTGTGACTCTATGCGAGCGTATCTCACAGCCGATGTGAAACAGAAAGTGATGATTAGAAAATGTTATTACTTTGTAATTAATACTTAAATAAAGCACAACCAAACTCAGTTTTGCTCCCGATCTATTTTTTAAATACGCACACTTGTATGCGTGTGTGTTGTTGTAAGGCGGACGTACGTATGGTAGTAGAGGAGGATATGTATATAAAACTTGCGCCCTATCATCAGGTGCGCCCTATGTGTGTGTTAAATACAGAGATGGCACACATAAATGAAACTGCGCCTTTTCATACGGTGCGCCCTTTGGTCGTGAAAATACGGTACATGTATCTGTTGAATTCCAACACAAACACACCTCATTCTGCTTAATGCGGTACTGATTAGGTGATCGCCTGAACCAAAGCTTATTTAAGGAGGAAAAGTATTAAAAAAACCACTGCTGTGTTCATCACTATCCTGTTGCAATAGGACTAGTTAAACAGATTGGGTTTTGAATGAGGAAAAGCCTGTGAATATTCTCATTCATCCAGGTCATAGTAATCCCAAGGAGATTAAATCGAATGCAACTGGACTTGGTTATTTGGGACCCAGCCTAGTCAAGCTAGCATGAACTGATGAAGCCTCTTGGATGAGAGGTGAAACGTCTTCAAAGACAAATAACCAAGTCCAGTTGCGTTCGATGTAATCTCCTTGGGATAATGAGGAAAAGAAAGATTCAGTTCCGGCTTTACTGGCAGAGGGACACAGTGAGTGTCAGGTTGCTTCCATCCTTAAAATTTCTAAGACGGTGGTTCATAAGAACAAGGTCAAGCAGCAGACACTGGGGACAACAAAGCTACAGACCGGCAGGGGGCGGAAATGACTCCACTGACTGGGATGACCGTCAACTCATTTGAATGTCACTCAGAAACCGTAGGATGACAGCAAGTAACCTACAAAAAGAATGGCAAATGGCAGCTAGGGTGAAGTGCACACCATGAACGGTTCGAAACGGGCTCCTCGGGGCAGAGCTCAAGTCATGTAAAGCTAATCAATGAGAACTAAAAAAGAGTTTCCAAAAGACTGTAAGGATTGGACCGTCAAGGACTGGAGTAAGTTCATCTTCTCTGATGAGTCCAATTTTCAGCTTTGCCAACAAGTGGTCGTCTAATGGACGGAGACCTCGAGGGGCTTACAAGCCACAGTGTCTTGCACCTACTGTGAAATTTGGTGGAGGATCGTGATGATCTGGGGGTGCTTCAGCAAGGCTGGAATTGGACAGATTCGACTTTGCGAAGGACACGTGAATCAAGCCACATAGAAAGTTATCTTGGAAGAAAATTTGCTTCCTTCTGCTCTGACAATGTACAGCTGGGTCAATCAAGGTGTGGATGAAGAACCACCAGATCAAGAGCCTGTCATGGCCAGCCCATCTCCAGACCTCTGGAACCGCAAAGTCACCCAAGAACAATGTGAAAGACTGGAGAGCGTGCCAAGACGCATGAAAGCTGTAATTAAAAATCTGGGTTTTTCCACCAAATATTAATTTCTGAACTCTTCCTAAGTTAAAACATTATTATAGTGTTGTTTAAAAATTTATATGATCTTGTTTTCTTCACATTATTTGAAGTCTGAAAACATTGCATATTTTTGTCATTTGTCATTTTCTGAAAATAAATGCTCTAAATGGCAATATTTTTATTTGGAATTTGGGAGAAAAAGTAGTTTATAGAATGAATCAAAAATGTTCATTTTACTCAATTGCATACCTTTTTAAGTATTAAAATCAGAGAAACTGATAATGTTACAGTGGTCTCTTATTTTTTTCCAGAGCTGTAGGTGTATTTGGCAGAAAAACAGGTACGCTCCCGAGATTCATACAAGATATTATGAAGAAGGAAAAAAAATCAGCCACTCCTTCCATATTATATACTGTTATTTTGTAGCAGATATACATATATAGTAGCACATATATCGACCAATAAGTAAGAAGAAATTTAGAAACAGTTTCTCCACCAGAGATCAAGTCAATTTTTTACCTGGAAGATGTCTTACTCACTACAGCACATATATCTGCCTCAGTTATTTAATAACCAAATTCATCCTCATAAAAAAAAAATTCTGCTGTTATATCAGAAGACATTGCTTATATGATTAAGGTATGGAATCATACTTAACACAAAAGTGAAGATATGCCGTTACAATTATGTTCACATATTTTTGCCTCTGTGTAGTCATTGCAAATACACCGCCAAGATTTTTTTATTATTATATCATATCCCCTCCCCCATCTACCCTCAATGGGCAGCAGTTGGACTGTGGAGATTACACGCAGATTACAGCTTTATACAACAGTGGATGTGCAAACATCTCATTAAAAAGTGTTACACAAGGACACGTTGATAATCGCTAGTACAGTACGCAGCACTCATTGAGTCACCTTTTGTGGACTGTCAGTGTGATCTTATTCATAAATACTGACAGCCGCTACATTTTCATTTTTTTGTGGCACATGAATTGTTAGTCAGTGTGAGTCAGTAAAACACGTTACATGCATTGAATGTGTAGACCAGAGATGAAGTTAGCTGCAGTAGACCCATATACGAATCCTCACGAGAGAGGTATAACCATTACTGATGACAGGATCCTCTGACAGCACCTTGCAGGCATACTTTGCCGTGTGTGTGTGTGTGTGCGTGTGTGTGTCAGTATTTGTATACGTGATGTGTGTTGACAGGGCCATAAATTTCTGCTTGAATTAGATTTTGCCCTTTCTCTACCTTACCCAATCCTTAATTTAAGACTGACAAAACATTAATTGCACCATGAGACACCCTGCTTCCCTCTGTCACTGTGACACGCACACACCCACAGTAGGTCTCTCAATTTACTGATTGTTACATCAAGACGCAACTGATTTACAGTAAATCCATTTGAAGCAGGTTCCAGTCATCAGACAAATGCATGAGCAGGTTCCCTAAGTGATATCAATTTAATTTAAGGCCACTCACAAGTCTTTTGTTCCTGTGGTTCAGTTAGTTTTAACTAGATTAAATTAGGTTTTTTTTTTGTTGTAGCTGCCAGAGGCTCTTCATTCTTAGTCTGGCAGTTTTTTGTGACATTATGCAGAGCAAACCTCTTGAAAACCGCCTTCTGACTGAAAAAAAACGTAGTAGTACACTTTTAGTTGTAAGAAAGATACTATTTCTAGTAACGATGAATCTGATTGTTACAGCATATTACCATCAGAAGCTAGCTCCATTCACTGTGCACCTGTCAACAAAAAACTAATGGTGAGTGTCAGGGAGGGTCATGACTGTGAAGCGAAGTGTGTATTACAACTCAAGTGAAAATGTTGTGCATATGTATGAATGTGAACATGTATTTGTGTGTGCCCACATCACACCACTTGTGACAAGAAACATTTGATCCTGACTAGTTTGCAAATGGAGGTAGTAGAAATGATTATGGGTTGTTTGAACATGGTGTCTATGCTGAGATGTATACTATATGTGTCAGCTTGTGTGCATGAATACCAATTTTGGGCAGCTGCAAAGATGATTCATGTCCAGTTACACATCGATAATTGTAAACCAGTATGCAGCATACAGGTTGCCTAACAAGACACTCCTTGCATAGTAGAAACAGCATGCAATTAGGATGCAGAGCATGTGTTAATTTGCCGGTATATTACTCAGTGTGAAGTGGAGGCAAAGGGAGGAGGGAGGCAGACATGCTGGTAGGCTGAAACGCGTGGTACGTGCCGCTGAGCCACCCCCTCCTGCCCCGCTGTCTGTGGATGCACCAGAGTGAAGTAAAACAAAAATGGTGGCAGCGGAGTATAGAAGCTACACAGCTGAATAAGTCATGTGTCCCTGCTAAGCTCCCGTCACTGTTGCCAGTTGATACATACAGAGTGTTGAGGGCTGTGTGTGTGTGTGTGTGAGACAGAGAGAGATGCAGAGGTGGAGAAAAGAAGCAAGAATCAGAAGGTATCTCTGCGTGAAACAGAGAGGAACATCTGGTTGTTGATCAGAAGATAGAGGAAGAGTATTCAGCCAGTCATTTTTACAGACTCAGAGGAGGAAATGGGATGACTTCGCTGTTGGGCAGTCGGGTGTTTTTCCATTTTTGCTGTCATTTGCCCGCCATCCACTCAGTCATCCATGTTCTCACATTAGTCATGCTGTTTTTCTCATTGATGATCCCTTAGGGATGATCAATTTTTATTGCCATTTATTGAATTCAACCCTCCTCATGATCTAACCAATTGCAGTTGATGTAATGGTCCAACACGTGTGTGTGTGTGTGTGTGTGTGTGTGGGGCAAGC
This sequence comes from Pampus argenteus, assembly GCA_036937835.1. NCBI lineage: Eukaryota > Metazoa > Chordata > Actinopteri > Scombriformes > Stromateidae > Pampus > Pampus argenteus. The sequence goes on from CM072878.1 coordinate 5,765,882, forward strand.
AGCATTCAGGGTCTTTGCCCCACACGCATGAAGCAGATGACATGTTGCGCAGGCTGTAAATCTTCTGTCTTGCTATGGGTGTGGCCGGTGACTCCGTGATGCACTCTTCCGCTGCCGTGATATTATACATATGAGAGCAGCTGCAGACCCAATTACCAAATGGATGCAGTGGTAATAAGTGGAAGTGAGGAGGCGTATGAGACAAAGGTTTAAGTGTGTAAGGGTGTGTTTGTAAGTGTTTTCACTCGTGCTGTTTTCTCTCTTCCAGATCCACATTGGTATCCTATTTTAAAACATAAGCATAAATAATAATCTGATACTGTGATTAACATAGATTAAATAAATCATCTAATACAAAAAGGGTCTTAGTCGTCCTCTTTAACCAGGATGATGATCCAGCCTCCATATTTTTGGTGCTTGGTGTATTTTACACCGCACCATCTTACATTTGCTGCTTGTCTTGAGAAGAGGGAGGTCCTTCTTTCCATAGTTTATTCCCTTTGCTGCAGGGAAGATGTCTGCCTGCCTGCATTCTTGCTTAGCTCCTGCTTACTCATTTACTCCATTGATGGTGCATCTCATTATTTAAATCATAGCCTAAATCTTGTTATATTGTAACAATGCAGCACCGACAGGCCGTATTACAAGACACAGCGATGCTTTTTCAGCTCCAATGACTGAGGAAATGTGAAGCTGCAATCAAGCTAAAGTGTTATCAGTGATCCGCAGGCGAACTCTTAAGTTCTTCGCCGCGCGCCTCAGTGCGCCTATAGCAACTACTCGTCAGAGTCATCTGATTTTTCAGCTCCAGTGCATATCTGTGCTTTCTGTTCAGCATTTGTTTTAACCCCAATTTGCAGTGTTGTTTCTCTCAGTGAGGCCTGTGGTGAAATGTGGACAATGAAACACGCTTTTTTTTCCTTTGATACAAGCTGCTCATTGAGTTAAATGTAGCTGCCAAGTAAGCATCATTTAAAGACTACAATAAGCCTCACAGTCTTCTCTGTTATTCAGCTGACAACAATCTTAATTACAGAATTAATGGAAGGTTAAAATAATTTAAGAATCAACACATCACTGCATCCAGGCATTGTCACCATGGCCAAACAAGTTCTGATCTCCAAACACACATGACCTCATTATATTGCATGACTGTAAATACTATAATAGTTTTTTAACTGTGCAGACTGCCATCCTAGATATATATACTATATCTTGCCTGATCTGCAACTCCCTTGTGCATCTTTTTTTTTCTTAGTGGCCTGATTAATTTCTAGTGCTTTATAAAGCAGTCCTGCCCTTTTGGATTATCCATATTCCTTTTATCAGACAGATTGTTGTGAGTGCTCTCTCTGAATATCCCCTCTGCATACTTCATGTCTAATGCCAGTCTCTATCTTTTTAATTCACTCCATTCTTCTTTCTATGTAATTCCTTTCTTATCTTTCATCCTCTAATTCAGGCACCACATCATATTTTCCAAAAAGTCTTTCTTATTTCACCATTTAACATCTTATTAAATGTGGAACAATTTTAGGCATAACGGAGAAGACATTTTAGACGAGATCTGCAGTATTTGCTTAGACTGAACTTATTTAAGTCATTGATTCAATATTAAAAATGTTTTTTTTCCTTAGCCAGCACTGCATTTCAGTCAAGGACTTGGCCTACATTTCACCAGTGTGCCAGCTAATAATCATTTCCATCAATGTCTCTCTATCTGTCTTTATGAGAGGCTTTGCTTTGTTTTGCTACAAGAACAGTAACACATTTACTAGCTCAGTCAATTAGTCATGGGTTAGTCTATTAGTGGTTTTAAATTGCCAGAACAGTTTTATACTGCAATGACATGATCCAACAGTCTCCATATCAGAACGCACCTTTCATTGCTCCAAAGCAAAGCTTAAAGCTTGTTTTAAGGTCTGATGTGACCACACCCCTATCGTGTTGCCATCCTGGGCTTTTATCTTATTTCATGTTACTAATCTCTATTCCATTACATTTGCCTGGTTGTGAGTAGCATGCACTACTTCATTGCACTTACACAATGAGTGTGCTTTTAACACAACCTGTGGTTCTAGCTGGGGGCAAGTACAGAAGTTATTTTTGTTCTCCTTTCAGTATTAAAGATTAACAGGTTCCCAGCCATCTTCACTCTCCCTCTTGTTAGCTATTCTCTATATTCTAATTCTTTATTTAGAAACAGGCATTTAGTGTAGCGGAAGCCCAGGAGATTGCACACCACAGCCTTGTCAGGACTACTAGATCTAGGTTACTTTGTTCAGACTTGACATAGAAGCCAGCCTCAGTGACAGGCAGGCTGACACATACTGCTCGAAGTATTATTCCCTCATGGGGATAGAATATAGACAAAAGATCAGGGATAGGGTCGACCAGAGTTGGGATGCCACTCTGGGGCGCATTGTCACTCACGTCCCAAGCTGCTCCACTTTGCAGTCCCTCGGGGGAGTTTGTCATAGGGTTGTAGAGGAGTGAGCTGGGCCTGTTGTTACCATAATTTCAGATGAAGTTGAACCACATACAACGAAGAGAACAAAGTTGGGTTTGGTAGGAGAGGTAAGGGTCTTGAGTTATTATTTAGTAAATGCAAAGTGGTGCATAGTCTGCTATTACAGGTGCCAGTGTGCCCACTTGCTTTTGAGAGGGTACGGTAGTCTTTATTCCCTTGTTTACACATACTCATTGGGTTTAGGCTGATGCCACATCCATTAAGAAATGGTCTGTCCTCTCCTTGTATACAACACCATTGTATTGTTTTGGTCTTGCAAACAGCCTTGCTTATGTTTGCGCTGTTTGTTATCCTCTGGCAATAGAAGTAACTAATAGTGAGACACCAGACACAAGTCTTGCTCCTCTCTGAGGCACATGATCAGGGAGAGGCCTGATGTTTGCTGATGCTTGAGTCATTTTAAATTAATCTTTGTGTCTTGTAAATAGAAAATCCATATTATATTTGTCTCACTTAAATATACCAAAACAATGAAAAAAACTGGAATAGTTTGCCATACTTTATATCTGAAGAATCTACAAAAATGTTTTGAAGAAATGACTGAAGAGGTTATTCTTGAAGGCAAAATAGGGTTTAGGGAATAGCATTCTCTGTTTAAATAATCTGAGATTATTATTGTTACTGTTTTCTTGTCAACCCATTTAAATTGTTGGGTTTTAGTGTTTTACAATAGTAATGTTGTAACTATATTGTTTGCTGTGTGGTGTAAGTGCAAACAGCTGATTATATTTATTTTTTATTTGAATGTGGACCCATGGGGTTCCAAATGAATAGAAAACAAGTAATATGTTTGTCCCAGGACAGTGTTTGAGATATTCAGCCTCTAGAAGGAACATGTTATTTGGCAGCCTCTGTACCAAAGAACACGTGGCTTTTGGTGTTGCATTGAATTGAGCCGGTGCCCCAGATCTCTGTCCTGCATTACCTCTCAGTATTTCTCAACCTTTTTCTTTGTCATGTTTTTTTACAGGCCTGCAGCTGGCACAGCAGCAACATCCCGTCCTACCACAGGCTCTACCCGACCACCCACTTCCAGCACAACCAAGAGCTCCACAGCCACAGCCAAACCTGCCACCCCTAAAACTCTTTCCACCACAGCCAGGCCTGCTGCCTCTAAACCAACCTCCACTACCCCCTCTGGTGGCAAAACTCTAGCATTACAAACATCTAGAAACACAACTCCTGTTAAAAAAGGTAAAAAAAAAAAAAAGAAAAGAAAAGAAAGAAGACATTGTTGTAAGGGATGCACAAATAAGCATATATATAAAAATTGGCTCAATGTTGTGGCAGTATAGAAAGCTTAAATGTTAATTTTTTTTTAATTTTGTGTGCATTGTAATATATTGTAACTTATTTTCAACAGTTTTAATTTTCTTTTTGTTATTTTTTCTCTAGATGTTACCAAACTGGCCACCACAGCTGCCAAAAAGCCTGCAGAGTCTCCTCTTACCCGTCCATCCTCTACATTGAAATCGACAAAACCTGAGACCCCCAAATCAGCTTCAAAATCAGATGCAACAGCCAAAAAGCCTATTGCTATTAAGGCTGCAGACACAAAGACACCGAACCGCTCCAAAGAGAGTAAGCCCACACCTTCCAAGGATGCTTCCAAGACACCTGGCTCCAAAACGCCTGCAACCAAGAACTCCAGCCCCAAGAAAACGGTGGGCAGCAGCACCCCTACTCCTGTTAAACGTGGCCCCAAAGCTGCAACACTCACTGACCCTGGAAAGGAAGTTGCTGCTGCTGCAGCTATTGCTACTGCAGCAGCCACCATTGCCAGGCCAGACGAGCCAGAACCTCCTGTAGAAGCAGCTGTGGAGCCATCTGCTGCAGATACAGCAGAACTAATGTCCAACCAGATGGAACCAACTCTTCTAGCAGTACAAGAGAAAACTCTAGAGCCCACCCCAGAACCAGCCCCTGCACCTGTGTCAGAATCACTGCGAGAACCAACACCAGAACCTCTATGGGAACCAACACCAGAACCCATCCGAGAACCGACACCAGAACCCATTCGAGAACCAACGGCAGAACCTGTACGGGAACTGACACCCGAACCTGTATGGCAACCAACACCCGAACCTCTGCGGGAACCGACACCCGAACCCGAACGAGAACAGACACCCGAACCCGTACGAGAACAGACACCCGAACCCGTACGAGAACCGACACCCGAACCCGTACGAGAACAGACACCCGAACCCGTACGAGAACCGACACCTGAACCCATACGAGAACTGACACCTGAACCCATACGAGAACCGACACCAGAACCCATAAGAGAACCGACACCAGAGCCAGTAAGAGAACTGACACCAGAACCTGTAAGAGAACCAACACCAGAACCTATAAGAGAACCAAGCCCAGTATACAAAACATCTCCCGAAACCTGTGCAGAACCAATGTCTCAGCCATCAGAAGAGCTAGAACTGGGAGCTACTAGACCAGTCCATGAACCCCTCTCCAATGTTCAGCTGTCAGCGCAGTTGGACCTCTTCAAATTTGATGAGTCTGCAAATGACTCAGTTCCTTCCCTGGGAACTACTGTCATGTCTCCTCCCTGTTCCCCACCCGGCCCGGTCTCCCCTGTCAGAGAGCCACAGAATGCCTCTTCTCTGCTGGACATGAATTTCCAGTCTGATCCCTGGGACAGGAACCAGCCCCTGGCTTCGTCTGACATTGCTCCTCAGAGCCCAGTCTGTATGCTGAGCTTCCAGACAGAAGAGGAAAATGAGAATAAAGATCAGGTTAAGGCACTTGACACAAGGGAGGAGGAAGAGGAAGAGGAGGACGACGAATATGAGAAGGAGAACCTGTTTATGCGCAGCCCAAAAGCTCCATCCACTGAGGCCTTCAACATGGTGGCACAGCCTCACTTGTTAGGTACTTCACCCATGGATGATTTCGCCTCCAGAGATATGTTCTCCCCTCATGAAAAGGAGGAGGCAGTGGAAAAGGCTGATGAGGAAATCAATGAGGATGATGAGGATGAGGAAGAGGAAGATGAGGAACAGAGGAGACTAGGCCATCAGCCTTCATCCATTGTCACTGACATGAGCACGTCTCAGCCCTCTGAGGAGTTCCAATTCCGGTCCTCCACCTTCGGCGGTTCAGCAGGTTGGCATGGTGACGACTTGCTGTCTGGAATGGACTCTGAGGATGTGAGCAGCTGCACCAGCAGTCGGCAGCAGGGGGTTTCTGACCTCAGCAGCACCCAGCACACTGCAATACTGGAAGGCACCCAGAGCTCAGACGCCCTGATCGATTCAAGCCTCCGTGGCTCTGAGGGTGATGGTAATCTCATGAGTTCTCCTAACGTGGAAACGCTGGCCAATGAGGAAGAGGAAGACGAGGATGAAGAGGACGAGCGGGTGGATGATATGGACTTGAGTTCGGAGAGAGTAGAGGAGCATCACAAGATGTTCCAGCAGCAGGAACATGATGAGGAAGAGGAGGACGAAGATGTAGAGATGCGCAGTGAAGGAGTGACAGAGAGTTGTGGGAATGTAGATGAAGATGACTTCGATGAGGAGGAGCGTTTAGATCATCTTAATCGCTCTGTTCCTCAGCCTTGCGTCCCCCCTGCCTCGTCCTGGGGCCAGACCAACCCCTTCTCCGATACCTGGGCTCAGCCAGCCTCACTGCTCTCCACCTCCTCCCCCAGCCCCGTCTCTGACCATGGCGCAGCTGAATCTGAAACTCCAATCCAGTCTCCTGCCCAGCCATGTTGGGACAGCAGTGCACCTTCCTTGGCTCCTCAATCAGAGACCCAACAGTATCAGTCAGCCCACAATCAGATGAAGGGCTCAGATCTTGAGGAAGCTCACATACTACTTGCTCCACCGACTGTAGGCATGTCCCAATCCAGCAGTCTGAGTGGCACAGCCCTGGTTGCCCACAGCAGTAGCGAGACAAGCACACCAGAGGAACTCCGTGACTATGACAGCAGCTCTGGGGTGGAGTCCCATTCTGACAAACGACAGACCCCAGTGCTGGCTTCAGTCCAGCCTGACATGGAGCAGGATCTGGGTATTCATTTGGAGAAAGGTGATGGAGAAGAGGAAGAGGCTGAAACACTCCCAGCTGATGAGGTTCTGGGAACAGGACCTCCAACTGCTCCAGCGTCCGCCCCATCTTCCCCTTCCACCTCCGGAGATGAGGCCAGCGACACAGAGGGTGAGATGCAGATAAACGACCCTGATGCAGCGATGACATTGGATGAGAGTGCTGGATTTGAAAGCCCTCCTCCCACCTGCAGCTTGCCTGCTCTTGATGAGGATGAGGAGGCGGGAGACACACCAGCTGGAGAGGGTGAAGAGGATGGTGGTGGGGCCACCCCTCAGTCGGCCAACTCTGTGGCGTCATATGGCTTTGACTGCACCACATCCAACTCTAATGCGCACTCCATGGCTGAGAGCTGCGGAAAGAGCCCAGGAATCTTCTCCCTGGAGAATGAGGAACAGCTGCCTGAGGAGGCCAAAGACCCCTCCCTCATCAAGGAGTTGACCCTGCCATCAGCTGCTGCCGCTGCCCGGGCAGAGGACCTGCTGGGCAGACCCGTGGACCTGATGCCTTTGAGCCTGCCGGGAGACAAACTAGATGACCACCACTACGTGCTGGGGGAAAGGTTTGCAGCAGACCAACTGGAGAGGGTTGATCCTTTGGAGCCCAGTCACCACCTTGGGGACCTGGAATCTGGAGACACCGATGACAGCCAGCAGCCCTACTACTCTACCATATGTGATAAGACTGATAGTTTTTTGGCAGGTAATGTATAAGTCCCTCCTATTACCCCTGGAATGCACCTTTTCCCTGCAACCACCCCACCCCCCCACCTGTTGTTTGTTTTCTCTCCAGTTGGGTTAGAAGGCTTAGAAGAAGAAAAGGAGAACAAGATTGTAGGAAAAGATAAAAAAAAAAAAAAAACATGAACGAAGAAGCTGGGGGGAAAAAATGACTGTAGCAATTTTTAAATGACGCCTCCCTCTTTCATACTGTTATGGTCATGGTTTTGAGTGTATGGCTTAAACTCCTTTATGTACAATAGCTACTACCATTTTCTAGTAGAATGTTCTTTTTAAGTAACACTGCATATTCTGTAGCCCCTGATGGGGTAATGACTGATTGGTCCAATGTGACTGAGCTTTTAAACTGAAAAAAAAAACAAAAAAAAACAAAACAGATGGAATGAAATGGACTCATTGTGTATTTATCCTACTGTTTTTACCGATCAAATGTCAATGATTTATTTGTTTTGTATTTGCTTATTTGTTTTATTTTTTTGTTTTGTTTTTTCTGTTGAAACCTGGTCCTCCCTACCTTTGTGTACACACACTCCATGTTCAACAGCACTATAGCGATAGTCACATGCTACTTCTTAAAGGTTTGTGTTTTTGTTTCAAGACTTTTTAGCTATCAAAATAAAGGCTAGATATTAACACGGCTGTTTTGCCCTTACAGATTTGTTGAGGTAGGTATGGGAGTATTAGATTGCAGTTGGTGAAGTTTTTAATGTGTGCTTCAAGAGGTTCTACGCTCTTTGCATAGGTTGTTAAGGTATATATAACGTGCAGTCACGTACAGTATGTGTTTCAGGCATTTGGTTTTACGTGGCTAAGCTTTCAAGCTTTCCTTCGTTAGCTGATCATTTGTGTTCCAGAAGAGACTAACAACTAGCCTTTTATTTGTGATGAGAACCTGCATTGTCCTACATCGCTATCACAGTTGAGCTTTACACTCGCTGAAACGTTTCATAGTGGACGTTTAGTTTACTATTTCAACAGTATATTGCATGTTTTAACTAACAAGACTGTGTACTACCTGATGCATTTGAAACAATTCTACACTAGACATGTTCATAAATGAATGGTTCACAGTAGGTTATCTTTCAAAATTCCATTAAACATCATTGCAAGGCATTTTTGTTCCTGTTTCTTATTTTCCCTATGGATCCAGCATGCCTGAACTTACTGTCCTTGTGTTGGAGTCGCTGTGTATTCCTACGTTTACACAACTTATTTCCCATGACGCCACCTGTTCCTCACCATGGGAATGATGCAATATTGTACAATGGTGTATCTAAAATGGAATTTTACTCAAATCAAAGAGGTAATCCAAATGGTGTCCCAGTGACCTGTTCTCCAGCATGCTTATGCCTTCATGACATTTTCAGATTTAACACTAGCTGACTACCGGCATCACATTCAGAACACCATCCTTGGCTGGTGGCGCTCATTTAAAGCTACAAACAAAAGAACCCCCCAAAAACATACTGCGTGTATCCTTTTATGTCTGACAAATATGTTCAAACAAATTGTCCTTCCTCAAAACAAGTTATTTTTCATTTTAAGGACTGCATTGTTTACTTTCATGTTTTCTACCTTGCAGTCTTTATCCTTGCCTTTGTTGGCATATTATACAGTTCTTGGCTCATTACCGTCGTCGACTGTCAATCCGAGGAATAATATCAGTGACAAGAATGTATGTCCATCGCCTGTGTGCTTGTACAAAAAGAAAACGGGCACCCACTGGTAAAAACAACGCTCTATAGTGCTACTAGTGGTCAAAAACTCTACAGGGCACCTTTAACAGTAATTATTCACCACACACCTTTCTGTCTTCTTGAAGGTTTTACGTGCTTTTAATGCTCAAACAGGGTGAAACCTGCTCAGATCTGTTTGTACACATAAATCGATCTGAATGCTGAAGCTTAAGAAGACCAAACACTTTCTCCCTGTTCATACCATTTTCTTCTGACCTGCCTGACCTCCTTCTCATTGAAACCCTGATGTGGAAACAATCAAGACCCTTGTATCAAAATCACGCACACCCCGTTTGCCTATCTACCTGAAACCTCTCTCAAATTGCAGCTTTGTTTGTTAATAAACTATTTATTATGATATCATGTGAGTTCCATTTTAATGTTTGTGTTTTGGGGACACCATTGCTGGTTTAGTGATTATGCATGACACAAGACAAGTTAATCAAACAGCTGTAAATGAAATGAAATGTAATTTTACACCATACATTACCTCCAGTATTTGTGTTTTGTCAGTCCCTCACATGTTCCTTTGTTTCTTCAACTACCTGATGTGTGTACTGTATATATGACTGCATCCAACTCCTGCATGATAATTAACACAAAGATGAAAATGCTGTCAAAACAATTAATTTCTATTGGCTTTCATGAAATTTGCTATCAATCTGATGCACTTGTGTTTGGTGCAATGTGCAAATTTAATGCATTTCACATATTACTTTGAGTTAAACAGTCTTGGATGCTACTACTGTATTGCCAAGATGTTAATGTATTGATACGAGCGCATGGACATCAAAACTTTTTGGCAATCATCTACCCATTTTCAAATATTATGCATCCCAGTGATATACTAGGGTCATGTCTTTATTTAATGCCCAGAAAGATGTGTCCAAGTGTTCAGATCAGGTACCTATGTATGTGCTATTAAAGCAATCAAAGGACATATAATATTAAAGGGGAAAAAAATCCTATTGATGTAACTTTAGGGGAGGACAATGTGTTTGCTGGTATTTCTCTTATTTGGTTTGTAGATACAATTTAAACTATTCCGATGTCACTGTCTTTTAGAACCCCCTTTTCTTTTTGCGTTACACGTTCGCCCTCTTGTCATATCTCTCCTGAACCCTCTTCTTCTTGGCCCCTGTTGTTGTGCCACCCGTTCTGTTTGATGCATGCATCTCTAATGGATGCACCAAGTGATCTTGACTGTCTCACAGGAGATGAGAAGAGAGATAAAGTGGATGAAGATCAGAAGCTGCAAACACACTCACAGGAAGACAACCAGAACCAGAACCACACCACTGCTGTTCCTATAGCAAACGGCCACTACTTGGCATTAGTCCCAGGCAACAGGAGGCCAATTGATCCTACTCTTGCAGCACATTTTGCCAAGATCTCACCCCCTCCACCTTTGATAGAGACCGACGTTGACAGTCGCACAGGCGGAGAACAGTTGAGGAAGCTGGAGCAGCACCAGGAAAAGCTGAGAGAGATGCAGCACCGTCAAGAACAGGAGAGACAGAAGAGGCAGTGGCTGGAGGAGGAGCGACTGAGGCTGGAGCAACAGAAGCAGCTGGAGAAGCAGCGGAGGGAGCTCCTTCAGCTGCAGCAGCAGCAGGAACACCGGCAGCGCAGGCAGGTTCTGCAGTGGCAGCTCGAGCTGGAACAGCAGTACCGAATGCAGCAGAAACAGATCCAACAGCAGCAGCAGTTGAGGAGGAGCCCAACCGGAGTCATGCTCTCACCATCCTCGGGGCTCTGCACCATTTATGAAGCCATGGAAACCAGTGATGAAGAGGAAGAAGCCAAAGGAGACCAAAACAGGAACACACAGGTTCTAGGGAAGAGGGTGGCACAGGATTTCCAGAGGCAGCTGCGTCCAGTGCCGCCTCAGGAGCTGGAGTGGAACAAGAAGGTGGACATGGTGCAGCAGCTCATCAACCAGACCCTGATGTTATCTGGGGATGGAGGTTGCCCTCCTCTTCTCCTCCTCCCTGTGGGGACAGGGGGCACTTTAAGCCCCTTGGAGAGCAGCATGTGGCCGAACATGCTGACCCAGTTCAGCCCCCCTGCCGCTACAGTCACCTCAGTTAGCAGCTACTCCCCAGACAGCCGAGGCAGCTCCCCTCCCGGAGACTGGACTGTGGTGGAGGTGGAGACCCAGCACTGAAGACAACAAATCAACAACTAGTGAACAAATAGATTTAGACTTTCATTAAAAGGAATAGTTCAACATTTTGGGAAATCAGCTAATTAGATTAGCTTAGGTTAGCATAAAGACTGGAAATAGATGGAAGTAGCTAGCTTGGCTTTAACCAAAGATAACAAATTCCACCAATTATCACCACTAAAGCTCTCTAATTAATACGTTATATCCCCTTTGTTGAATCCGTACAAAGACAGTGTAAATTGACCAATTGTGGGGGACTATTTCTTAGTTGCCAGGTAACCAGCAACCACAGAAAGTTACTGCTCCCAAACATATGAGATAATATGTGTTAGTTTGTGATCCTGTAGGCAGATTTCTAACCTTTTGTACAGAGCCAGGCTAACTGTTTCCAGTCTATGCTAAGCTACGCTAATCGGCTACTGGTAACACAAGTATGGTATCATTTTCTCTAACTGTCTATCAGTATTTTCCAAAGATGATGAACGATTCCTACGATCATAAATAAATATGCAATACACCGTAAGACTGAAATTTAGTGACAGATTCATATTTATATTTAAAAAGCCACACATATGCTTTACATATCACACAATGAAATCTGAAGCCATAATGAAATTTCAAGGAGCTCAGAGCACAAGCCAGATCATCATATGACCACACAAACTTTACTTCCAATTGATTTCAGATCAACATCCTTATTTCTTGTTATAACTAATACCCTGTAGATGTACTGTGTCATTAATTACTGTTTCCCAGACATGCATATCACATACTGTAGCCTTGCATTAGAGCATGTTTCCTTACTAGAAGCAGTTAATACTGTAGCGCTCCTCAACTAACTGCTTTAGAAACACTGTTGTCATGTGTTATGTTGGGGCCAGCGCTTCTCTACAGTCTCTTTTATATTATGTGTCACAACCAGATGCTGAGACCAAATATTGGTCACCTCTCAAGTGAGGGATTGAGCTATGACAAATTGCACTTTTTTCCCTTCTAAATCTTATGTGGGGCAATATATTTATACAGGTAAGTGGCAGTAGCCTACTGTTAATAGATTTATGTATTTGTGAACCCGAAATCCTCATAGTGAAGTGTAAACACACACAAAAACTGAAACAACCCATTGTATTTGTTAAATAGGATTATTTATGTGAAAAAAAAAAAGCTTTCACCACATTCACTGGTCTCTGGTCAGTAAATGTTATCTGTGACTTCACTGGACAACCTGGATTTAATGGACTTTAATAGAGCCGTCAGTCGTGGAAGGAAGAGGGGTGATGTGAGAGAGAAGAAGGCCCTTCTTGTTCTGGTGCTAGAGGGAGGGAGAAGGGAGGGTGCTGGACTGATGGGGGTCGAGGGTGCTGGTTTTGGTTGGTTTTTGTCTTCACATTCCAAAGTTGTAACCTCATTTCCTGGGTCGCCCACTATTCAGGGAGTCTCCGAGGTTACCGATGATGTCATGGTGGGAGAGAAGGGAGGATGTCTGAGATGAGACAATGCACCACTCCGGAGGGGTGTGGAGGAGGGTGGAGAAGGGTGGAGTAGGGGGGTAGTCAAGTACCAACACTCAATCCAAGCTTTATACTTATTATGAGTTCACTTTAACATATGCCTGTTAGGAGTTTCGACACATTGTCCATATATATTTTTGCTGTTCTATATCTTTATAATCTGTGCAATATATTAGAAACATATTTGATACTTATGATGAATAATCATAATTTATCAACATATTTTATAAACTGTGATTTCTAAAAGTCTTGAGTGTAGAGAAAAAGCACCTGTGTGTCTCTCTTTGTGTCTAACCAATGATGAGGTCACTCTGAAACCATAAACAAATTAAAAAACATTGCCACCTGTTGGCTGCATGAGTGAGACACTAACCCCAGTGATCAGTGTAAGTGTTAAGAATAAATTACATCTATGTTTTGTATTCCGATCTATTATCTAAATAATAATATATTTCACTTTTATGTACTATTACTATATTGCTACTATGCTATTTTATATGATTCGGAAGATCTGGTTGCAGCATGTACAGAATATAGTTTTCTAAACCATTTAACAATTGATATGGCAGCTACACCATGCATGTTCTATTAGATTATGTTTGTGTATGTGTAAACATAACTGCTGCTGCTATATATTGGTACATATCATATTACATAGGAGTTTTTATTAAGAATTATAATCTTATATAAGAGTAAGCACAACTAACAATAATAATGCATGTATTTATGAGAATAGACCTATATGTGCTCCTGTATTGTTTTGATAATGTAGTCTTTATATGCACTTTGCAGTTATTGCATATAATACAATTCACAAGTGTTTACATATTTGTTTTGTGAAGGTTTTGTCATCAGAAACTTTCTGTGCAAATGTGACGAGTCACTGCTCTGAATATCAAATAAAATTACTTGAAAGCTGATTGTCATGAGTGTGCAGTAGTGCTAATGTCAGACTTATATATATATATATATTCAACATATAAAGTGATACCATACATACAGACAATAATACTGTAATGATAAAAATGATCTAGTGAGAGAACACCAGGTGGCAGCAAGAACCATTTGCATGTATATGCATTTATTTCACAGGACTTCCCATGAAGAAAGGAAAAGATGACACTTAAATCTTAAAGAAAAAAAAGCAAAGATTAAAATGCTCTCCCTTAACTCCACATGAATCATTTTACGACCCTCAAATTTATCTTGTGACCCTCTGGAGGGGGCAGACCTCCAGTTTGGAAACTACTGGACTACAACTAAATCTATATATAATAGACCAGCTACAACAGTAAAATGCTGCTTGTGCATTGATTCTACAATAACAATCTAATATATTAATAAAAAAAGAGGCATCATGGGTAACTTGTATCTTATGAGGACATGAATAAAATCTTAGACGTTCATCTCTCGTGTGCAGAGGAGAAGTTGTGTTTATCTTATGAGGTCTGAAGTCAATGAATCTAGAATCCAATGTGTCTCAGATAAATTCAGTTTAATACTTTATTGTCCCATAAGGGAAATGTAGTCAATAGTTACAGTTTAGTTAATAATACAAAAGTATGCAAAGGAAAACCACGAAAACATCAAATTGAATCAATTTGATTTAAGTTTAAGGTCAAATATGCTGCAGGAAACATATCAGAGCTGAGTTTTATTTTTATTTTTTTGCCGTCTACCCATTTCATTGAGAGAGTAATGAATGAGAGAGTTAGTACATATGTTTTGAAGAGTTGCTTCCTTATGTGTGTGAGAGATTTAAGTGAATACTGTTGGCTTCAGCCATCTGCATGGCAAACTCCTGTTGTGGCAATAAAACTTTAACTGCGGTAATGTGCAGTGCAGGCTGGTGAGGTTTCTTTGCTGAGGTGATTTGCATACAGTGGATGAATGTCATGTGATACCTCAGAAGAGAACAAATGCGAGTCTGACATATAAATGCTATGAGGGAGGATCTCTCTGCCATATATCCCCTGATAGAGAAAGTGTTCACCCTGCTGAAGTGTCCTTAAACACAGCACCTCACTTTATGATTTGCAAGCCTTTAGGGTGACTCAGATGGAATAATGACAAAAGGTAAAAAGGGGAATCTAAGTAGGTTAATCTGGCCATGCTATTTGGTATCTTTGGTATATTTACCTAAAAAGACAAACTGTATTTCCTAGAAGCACTTTGATCTAACATCCTCAGATTATTTAAAACAACACGAATAAACTGCACAATATATGCCTCTATATAGGCTGGCCGTACATCAGTAACAGTGGAGCTAACACACCTGCTAGCTTCCGTCGTTAGCTTTCTCAACAGGCCAATACTCTGTGCTGTCCAAACGTGATCAACAGGTCTCAGGTGGAAGCACGAGGGCGCTCCGCTGCCGCAGAGATCTGCTTGCGTCCACATCTGCGTCAAGTTGCCTGCAGACACGCACGGCATCACAGGAAGAAGCAGACTGGATTCAAAATAATTTAAAGTAAGCTTAGGCCACTTCAGTTAGGCTACAAGATGTAGTTTAATTTAAATATTAGTTTAATAAGATACAATTTAAGTTTGCTTGTAGGCTAGTACAGTAATTCCTGTTTTTATTACATTAATGTTTCCACTGGGACTGTCGTGTAGCAGGAAAGCCACTGCTACACCCAATGCTGTATGTTTGACATTATCCTGTCCTCATGGTCGACACACTACTAAACTCTGTCAAGACACGCCTTTATGTGCCAGCAAGATAATTAGTTAGCTAGCATAGATAGATAGATAGCGTACTTCATTAATCCTGAAGGGATACTGTTACAGCAACCACCGACCATCAATCACAAAACAATGAGGTAGGTACAAGAAACGCATACTACTAAAAGCTAAAATATATATAATAACAAAAAGTCAAACATGCATTGGTACGTAAACATGCTAGTTTTATTTTGAAGGGTAGAACCGGAAATTGCATTTTGTATTGCACGAACATTTATTCTCTCTTTCTCAGCAACATCACTCACCGGCTCTCAGCTTTCTGCGGAGCCGCTCAGGAGTGCACCTCCGCGGGGAGGAATGGCCTCGGTTTCCTGTAACCAGCCGAGCAGAGTGTGGCGGTGAATCCTGGCGGGTTTCCCCACTGAGGATGAGAAGATACCCAGCAGCAGGCCACAGTGCTACCGGACAGACGGCACTGCGTGATGCAGATCAGAGTCCAAGAGTTGACAATCTGCCGCCAGCAGGTGATGGTCTCCTCCTCTCCTCTCTGCTCACCTGGTCGTCTGTCGCCTCTCCCAACGTCACGATGTTGACATCTTGTTCATTTGCTTTTCCTGCAAGTTGCGTGCACATCAAACTGCGCCTTCATCTGGACTATTAAAGAGTTTGTTTTTTTAATTCCACAGGACATCAAACGCTGGGCTGCTTGTTTTCTTAAAAACTGGATGACTTCAATTGTAATCACTACAATGATCTGAGGGCTGCAAAGTGAGAGACATTTTAATAAAAGTCACCTGGCGTCGCCATCTAATTGGCTGTCCGCGAAGCACATGATGGCCAATAACAACGAGCTACAAGTGAGTTTCTCAACTTTTGCCTTTTCATCATCTACTGTGTTAACGCTGCTGTGTTATTGTTCACATTAGAACACATAAACGTGTACATGTAAACCAGGAAAACATCTGGAGATATTTTATAAAATAACTGATCTGAGGATCTGTAGGGACAGGATGGGAATATTCGTTGTTCTGATGAGGGATAGTGTTCTTTAAAGGGGCACTCCATCTATTTATCATTGCACTTCAGAATTGAAACAGCAAAGGTAAAGCTATCTTGACTTTTCCCTCCTTATATGGATCAAGATCAAATAATCCTGCAGTTCCTATAACGCAACTCAACTGCTTCTTTCATCTGACACTCTATGCCTACTAATGCACTTCTGTATGCCAATTTAAAACTGTAAAACTTTATAATAGCCTCCACTAGTAAGGATTGGAAAGTGCAGAATAATGTTAAAGAGGAGGAGGAGTGAAATGAAGCAGACTGTTTGTTCCTCTAAACGTATGTGACCATCAGTCAGTGATGAACACATACACAAACAGCCAGTGGACAACATGAGGGCAGTAATATCTTTAGGACAGAAAATTTGTGTGTCATTTTAGAATATTTTAGTTTCAGACACAAAGGTGGATGAAGTCAATTTAATAAATAAAAATGTTGGTGTTAAACTCAATTCAGTTCAGTCTGCCTTCCATTACAGCTGTGCATTAGATTTCCTACATTAAATGAAATGAGTTCACATTCGTGACCATTAGTTGTTGCCCCGCTGGTCGTGGCAGGGTTGAATCATGGTGTCAGAGCCACAGGTCTAATTTAGAGGGGTTGGGTTGCAGTTACCCTGGTGTCAGTCCAGCCCAGGACACAGAGGAGGGAAACGTTAAAAATTAAAGACTGAGTGCAGGTTCAGCTCCGCTCAGCAGGAAGCCTGCACATCACTGTTAGACTAGTAATCCCTGTCACAAGGCTAAACTGCAGCAGAGAACATGTGCGCACACGCCATTCCTGTAGCCATAAATAATAAACAATAAATGCAAAGTTTTAAAAATAACAATGCGAAAAATACTAGACACTGTCATATATTTTCCATTTTACCATCTTTCACAATCCATCCATGGTGAATCATTTGTTGTGAAAACTGCCTTCCTTCATGACATTGCTTTTCCCTGAATAAGGAGGATCCTTCTGTGTTTCTTGGAAAGCTGCGCTGCATGAGGGTCGCCAGCAACAATTAATATGGGCCATAGTGCATCATCAAGTCCTGCATTGCACAAGCTCGTCTGTCAGGAACACTTTAGAAACAAACATTTCTTATGCTGTCCATTCGTTAGCTTTAATCGGTCGCAGTTTGATTGACTTAGTATACACTACTGTATACTGTAATTAACAGCATATAGAATGTAAACACATAGACAAGTGATCACCTCGCATCCAATTTAAAAATCTCTAAGACGTCAGTATTTCTGTCTGGTCTGACGTATTCGATGAAAAGGATTCAGTCATTATTACTCCAGGCCAGTGAGCGATAGCTGATTGAGACCAAGGTAGCACGTTGGTAATGACGCTGTGCTGAACCTGTCAGAGTGGACTGTGGCACAGCGGTATGGTGATTGAGCTTGCGCTCCTTTATTTCTGCTGAACACCTCATCAAGGCTGCACTGTTGCTGACACTCATCCTGTTAGAGGTCACGACTGCTGGAAACAACTGAAATGACCCTCGGTCACCTCTGTCTTCCTCCTGTTAAAAACACACTATCCATATATCCACCAAACAAGGCCATCAGTGTAAAATATATCATAACTATTAGCGGTTTTCTGCCCACTCTTTTTCGTGGCTTTCATCGATTTGCAACCTGTTTATCTGTTGGCACTCCTTCAACATCAGATAGCTTTAAGTAATGTAAATCAAAGCTCCTGCTGAGGGATGTGAGCTCTGCACCGAGCCGTTAAGGTAGTGTACACTTTGAGGAAGCTATACACTCTGCGGCCGCCCGCTCATGAATTATTTATTTCTTTTGGTTTCCTGTAGTTATTATCTGTAAGAGTTTTGCAAGTCAGACGAGCTGCTACTTCTTCCCTCAGCTGCGAGGAGCAAAGTTCCTTACCAAATTACTTTTTTATTGATCATCCATCTTTAATGGCATCGGGAGACTTTAGAGCACACTCATGCTTGAAGCGCTCCTGCCCTGTTGATCTCACACATCTTATAAAACACAGTGATGTCTTGCATCTCTTTCGTGATAATGCATCTTCAGCTGCCACTGCTGTGCATAATAGGATTAGGAGGCTGTGGTATCACTGTGTCTCTGACCTCCTAGGAGGTTAGCAGTCACCCACACAGGCTCACACGCACAAACACACACATAAACAACCCCCCCACCCCACCCCCAAACATCCTGAATCCAGGATTACACCATGTCTGCAGAAATCTGTCTCTCCCCCAGAGGCAACAACATGCAAACATATAACAGCTTTGATGGCATCCATCAATTAAACCAATGGGTGCTTCTAGCCACAAACTCACTCATTGGAGTGAGTCCAAGCAGTCCCCGATTAGGGAGGAATGTAGATTTTTATAAATCAAAAAAAAATCAAAAAAAAAGAAAAGAAAAGAAAAACTACAGGGGGGTACTGCTGAAGGATATACTAGTTACATATACTGGTTACTTGTGTTTAAGCTGGTTGTGTGAGTGTTGCAGTGCATTGTAGGGTTTTAAAGGATTGTGGTATTACAGGATTGAAGAATGTGTTGCTAAGAAGGTCAGTTTTGAGAAATTATGTTTCATTGAGGGAGTAACATTATTATTATTATATTATATTTTTATTTTACTTATTCTTATGTAATTGTTATCTTAATTTCTTATTCTTATTTAATTATCTTATTCTTATTTAATTATTATCTTAATTGTTGGTTGTTCTTTTTTTTTCATTGTGTTGTATTTGTGTTATGCTGCTGCTACACTCTAATTTCCCAGTTTTTGGGATTAAAAAGTATATCTATCTATCTATCTATCTATCTATCTATCTATCTATCTATCTATCTATCTATCTATCTATCTATCTATCTATCTATCTATCTATCTATCTATCTATCTATCTATCTATCTATCTATCTATCTATCTATCTATCTAATTCAAGTTGGATGATTCTCTGTGTGACTGGGGGAAAATAAGGTCAGAAAAGAAGAAAGTCATTTAGGACATGTCTAAGAAGCGAGCATTGATTGGTTGCTAAAGTAGTTTTGTAAATGCCAGTGGTCACTGAAATAGCTCAGACTGTGTTGTTTGGTTTGGGTTTTGTCTCTGAAAGGACATTTAATGGTAAAAGGGAAAAACGAGATTGAATCAACACAACAGTACAAGTGCAGCTGATCGATAATGATGAAATCAAATGTGATATTTTAGATTTAGCGCAGTGATTTCAACAATGTGGTGATGTTTTGGGTGTGTTTTAAACGTTTGATCTAAAACTGATATTAAAGGAACATGAAGAAAACAATCGGTTTTTGTAGCTGCTTTAGAGTTTTTTAACATAAAACATGGAGTCCAGTTTTCCATTTTCCTCCTGGGCACTTTTTAAGAGATCAGGCCGTAACTGAAAGAGGCAGCTCCTCGGGGGATGGCAGCACTTGGCAGCTGGGCACCAAATGTTTTAATCTCGTGTAGCATAAATTGGGTACAAAGTGAGGCTGACGCATTCTGTTAATAGAAACAGAAGTAGAGAGAAAGAGAGGAACCTGACCTGTGTGACCCGATTGTGGTTACACCTGAGGCATTCGAGATGAGTTATCCCGCCACCGTGCTGAGGCCATGTGATAGCCTGTGTGTTGTACTGCAGGAGTGGTGTTGGGTTTAAGGGGAGCACAGATCTGAGGCTTCATGGGAGCAGGAGCGCACTAGACCCAGATGCCACCCTCAACAGTGACCTGTCTGTCCTGTCCACCCAGAGGCCATTGAAGTGAGACAGACAGGAAAGAAAAAAACGGCTATTATTACCTGTTTGAGAGGTACAGAGGTAGTAGAAGGCTAGCCCAACAACAAGCCCATCCTTATAAACTGTAACCCAAAACTGAGGCCATTGTTATTATTTAAGTTTCTGAGGCTGAATTGCTGGAACAGTGGGATACTGAAGCGCAAATAGCAGCCAGGTGCCAACAACTCTCATTATCTTCGGTGCATTGTTGATGCACAGGAGCTGTAACTAGAGGAGTATAAATAGCCTGTTATGAATAGGATGCCCCATCTACGGAGGGAAAGTCCAGAGAATAGACAGAAAAGGAACTTCTAAAGAGATGTGTGGCTGGTAGTTTTGGTACTGAGGCACTAATTGACTGACTTTAGAGCATGTCGCCTTTCGAAGCTGTTACCTTGTGATTTGTCATCATCAGCATTCTAGCAGTTTTATAAACACTATCTTGATCCTTTTTTTCCTGTTGATGATGACTCACCAAACTAGAATACATAGATCAGCTACCTTCACATGGCTCATTGTACTGTAGCGTCTTAATTTGGACTCCTAAATGTACGCACAACTTACTCATGCTTGAGGAAAGTTTGTTGAAAATTACAGAAATTACTGAAGCTTTTTATTTGATTAAACATAGAATTATGACCTGTTTTTAAATATTTTAATCCAAAAAATATGGGCAAATGATCTGAAGGTAAATTGGTAAGTACTGAGAGACAGACTTTCACTTTGTTAGTGTTGGTATCTTTCTCCCATTTGTTAACAAGAAATGTCAACAAGTGCCGTATGTACCTGTGCTCCAGAACGACCCATAATATGCTGTGGTTAAGGTCTGCTTAGGTTGAGGCACAAAAAACGCTTGATTGGGATTAGGAAAATTCCTCCTACCCACCTCCACCTGATAAGGAAGTGACCTCCGACCTACGTCACTTCCCCGGATTATAATTACTACGACCACTAGTTGGTGTCTGTCGCTCAAACATAACTGAATTTACAACCTATAGTGTCGTTTTCTTAAGTGGGCTAAGAAATGTACAGAAAACCATCCTTATCTTTTCCAGTGCACGCTGCTCATCTGACTTTAGCATAAACCTAAATGAGTATCTTAACAAACCAAAAAACTAAATATTTCTGAACATATGCAGGTGAGGCACTGCTGTCTGTTGACTACTGTGACCTTAAGGCACATTGTCTTTACTAATAGGGTCTTGCTTTTATTAGCCATTATACTATAATTAAAGTAAGACAGATCTGTAAACATTTTAATGTGTTTTTCCTCCTCTGGTCTGGTGTTTGACTGCTATGCTATTGTGATTATCGGCATCGGTGAAGAGGGATAATCGTCTGCATTATAGAATGGACCTCTTATCCCCCTCAGCCCTTTTGCCATAATCATTTTTAATCTGCTTTCCATGTCCATTACCATCGTGCCTGCTCAACCATTCCATTACATAGCGGGGGCTCTTTCCGCTCCCTGTGTCCCCTGCTGACCGCTGTAGTTGACTTGGGAGCATATTGCAAGGAGAATAAAGCATCTGCTGTGGAGCGTGTCAGATGACCTGCTATCTGCCAGATTGAAGAGTGAGAGACAGATAACCACAGTGGGGGGAAATCCTAATAACCACAGATTTAGATGCATGTGTTTGGTTTTCTGGTAAAATCTCCCATGAACATTCGTGCATCATTTACACAACATCTGAGTTTGGATATGTCCCAAGGAGTGGGGGAGATGGTAATGGATCGAATCCTAGTAGCAGTTGTAACTCATTCATGTTTCAGGGCTGTAAAATGCTGAATTATGGAACATTCATGTAAACACAACACAGGAAAATCTGCATTTTGCCACGTCTTTTGTCTTGCTTTTTCTTTCAACCACCCTGCTGGGACATCCTCTTTACCCAGTGCTATTATAGCACTGTGTGTGTGTGTGTGTGTGTGTCTAATGACCTATAGAGCGAAAGAAAGTAAGGAAGTCGAGCAGCAGCATGGCTCTCGGTCAGACTTACGATTGTGAAATGTGATGTTTTTGCTTAGTCTATAAAATTGTATATTTTTTTTCGATTGTTTCAGTGTGCTTCATCTGTCACATTTTTCGTCAAGCTTCTGTTACATGCATGACAGAAGCAGATTAAGTATGTGGACTGCAAAGCTTTTCTCTGCCTGGGTTTATGCTGCCTTATTGCTCAGGAGCCTGAACAGAGCAACTGTTTGTTGCAGCCGAGTTCACAATGGACAAAGCCGGGAACACAAACACATACTGAAGTCTCTTGAGAAGATCGACCCTTTCACAATGATGCCATTCATGCGGATCTACTCCTCCCCAGCTGTGGAGTGGACACTGCTGGAACACACACACACACACACACTGGCTCAGACAGAGACAGACAGATGTGCACTCAAACGCATAAGATTTTCTCACCTAACTATCAGTCTTTCTCCTCTTTACCCGGACTGGGAGAATGGTCTCCCCTAATGCACGTGGTGTCTTCATCAAGCACTGGTAGTACAACAGATATACATACAACCATGTTGCTCTGTAAAAGGGCACAAAGGAGATTTGAATTAGAATTTCTTCTGGAATATGAGGGATTTTTAGGGATTAACTGGCAACACATACAGTCCAAGGTACATTCTGTAAGATGTTAACTCATTCATACAGGACCAGAGTTTGTTGTTCTCCATCTTCATTACAACTGCCATACAGACCCAACAGTGTTGCTGCCATTTTTGGCAGTTATTTTGAATTAAGGACAGGGTCTATGATATCCAAATTTAGGAAATTCTTCAGTTAACTTCATTTACTAAGATAAGATAGGATTTTATTTCCTAAACGTAGTTAGTTTCTGTCCTAAATCCTAAATGTCATCCTAAACTGAGATAAGAGATAAGTCCAAGGGATTTTCTGGAAAGAGACCCCAGGTCCATAAATTCGGGAGAGACAGATCTAAGAAAGAGAACCGATGTAAAGAGTTAGATGAGAAGATCAGAACCACTCTCCAGTACGAGAGCTTTAAAACCAACATTAAAGTTAATATTGAGGTTATCTACTCCAAAACACCAGCTTATAATGCAAAACAAACACTTTTCTTTCTTGCCGCGGAGTGTTGCCTCTAACACATTGTTCTTCTGCTGCGCTACAGTCAAATTGCCCCACTTACCCACATAGGAGTCTGCTCACTGAGTGTAAGAATGTCCTGAAGTTAACTCTGCAGACTTCCCTCTGATCTGCTGTGTTGACATAATGACGAGCAACATTTGCTCCTGTTAGTACTTTCAACATCAACACAGCAGACATTGCCTTCCTTACAGTGCTGTTTTATTAATTACTGACCAGTTACAGTACATTAGTCCTGTGTGTGTGTGTGTGTGTGTGTGTGCGTGTGCGTGTTTGTTTCTTTGTGCTTTTTCGTGTCAAAGTGTATTATTCATGTTTTTAATTCAATATTCATCACTTTATCGTATCTTCTGTGCAGAGGCATACAGACAGGAGTGTATGTGTGTTTGAGAGAGATTAATTGGAATTCACTGTTCACCCCTCCACCCACCCCCCTCTTAACCCAAATCCCATCCGCTGCCAGCTGAAAGAGGCTGTGTGCAGACATCAGGATGTGAGGAGAATTTCAACTTGTATTTCCTCTCCCTGTCTGTTTCCCTCTCTCTTTCATATGCAGTGTTTCAGTGTGGGATTTGCCTACAGCACACACACGCACGCACGCACTCACTCACACACACACACACACACACTGCATTAAAGCGATGAATGGCATTATTAAGAGAAATGTGACCTCTTAACTGTACACTGTCTCTTTTCTTTCTCTTCCTCTCTGACTTTGCTTATCCTTTCACATAGTAACCAGTAGTCAGATCGGACTACAGAAGTCATAGTTCCTTATTCTCTGCCTTTTCGTATAAACCACAGCTGCCTTCTGCTCACCTGCGTTTGCTGCATTTTCAGGGCCACACACTGCAGAAAAGGCCCACATCCACATCCTCTAAAACTCATGCAATGACCTTGTGTTATGTTGTTTAATCCACATCTCTTATAATAAACATATTTTCATTACCAGTCACTTCCTGGAAATCCCAGTCCCTCTTTTCCCTACAAAAAGCAGGCGTAGGGTACATTTATTTATTTATTTATTTAATTAGGTTGAAAGTCTGCTATTGTAGAATGTATATTGAGGGTTTTGCAAGTAAGTGAATATATGAGTAACCCACTGCCTCTGTCCCAACAAACAAAATGGACTTGATCTCTATTTATAGACACAGCTGAGCCACGATGAGGTGATGGGACATTAAAATTTAATCTAAAGGATGCTTTCTGTCACCCACTGGCAGCACCGGACAGAGGGATGGTATTGTCCAGGTTATGAGCGGTGCCTGGCTTCCTCCAAACATAACGCTTGCCATTCACACCAAAGAATTCCATCTTTGTCTCATCAAACCAGAGAATTTTGTTTCTAATGGTTTGAAAGTCTTTAAGGAGCCTTTTGGCAAACTCCAAGTGGGCTGCCATGTGTCTTTTACTAAGGAGAGGCTTTTGTCTGGCTGCTCTGCCATACAGGCCTGATTGGTGGAGTGCTGCAGAGACGGTCGTCCCTCCTCTCCCCACAGAGGAACCCTGAAGCTCAGTCAGAGTGATTATTAAGTTATTGGTCACCTCCCTAACCAAAGCCTTTCTCCTCCAATCACTGTATAGGGATGGCTGCACTAGGAAGAGTTCTGGTTGTTCCAAACGTCTTCCATTTACAGATGATGGAGGCCACTGTGCTCATTGAAACCTTTAAAGCACTAGAAATATTTCTCTATCCTGTATCCTCAAGACGATCCTGTCTCAGAGGTCTAAGGACAATTCCTTTGACTCTAGCTTGTTTTGTGGTCTGACATGCACTGTTAACTGTGGGACCTTTATATAGAGGCGTGTGCCTTTCCAAATCATGTCCAATTTGAAATGTCAAAATCTTTGAAGATGGGAAACATTAAAAGCAGAGAGGAAGCAGGTCTGCACGCAGGACTTTTATTTCTGTGTTACTGCAAAGAGCCACATCATACACATGGGCACACATGTGCACACATCATCCCATTCCTTAATCATGTATGCACGCACACACAGACCTCTGCTCGGCCAGATTTAATGAAAATAACCACACCAACATGATAATATCAGTTATTTTAAACAGTTAACATTGTGTGCACCGTCTTACACACACAAACTCTCAGTTCAAGCAAGTCCACAAAATAGAATAATTTTCAATAACATTTTTCTCTTACTATGCTGCTTAGTGAAACTTCTGGCATTCCTTATCTTGAACAATCCTCTTCAAATGTGGCTTGTATTCTGTTGTTGCCACTCGAAGCAATTCTTTCAAATGAGTGTCAGTCAGAACAGATCGATGCTTTGATTTCACATGTTTCAGGGTAGAAAACACAGACTCGCAGATGTACGTTGACCCAAACATTGACAGTATCTTAAGCGCAGCCCGTTTGATGTTGGGGTATTTTTCCATTGGCACACTTTTCCAGAACTCAATGGTCCCTTCCCTTAAAACAGCTTTCAGTTGATCCTCCTCACAAAGATCGATCCTCTCCAACTCAGCCGCAGCCTCATGTGTCGCGCCAAAGATTTTCTTGTCACCCGTTTGATATCACTCAAACAGGCTTACCTGGTCAGCGTGCCATCTAGCCGTAGGGGGAATGAATGGCAACGCCAGCAATCATATTTGACGCATGTCATGTGAAAGCTCCTGAAGAGCCGCATGAAACTAGTTAAAGAGCGGCATGAGGCTCGGGAGCCGCAGGTTGGCCACCCCTGGTCTAGTGACTCACTGCTTCGGGTACCATGATGTACACCTGTTTGTCACTATCACTAATGAAGCTGAACACTTAAACACGAAACACATCACAGCAGGACTAAAGCCCTTCAACATAAAATAGAGAATCTCACATAGTTACTACCCCACATCCTTCTCTATAGCCAACTTTGGTATATTTTTGTGCACACACAAAAAATCTATATCAAAATATATCCATCTCTAACCAGGTGAAAAGGGCGAGACTGTAACTTTAAGAGCTGTTTATAAAAACTGGTCTTAGTTCCTGATACTGTGGTCAGCACACCAGCAACTGCATCTATTTCACAGAAACAAGTGATCAGGACAGTTTGGTACTAGAGGAATCGCAGAGGCTCCAGTTTTGGTTTGAAGTTTCACTTTCAACGCAGTGGAGGTACTAATGACAGCTCAGCCATATTTTTAAAGGTGAGACAGTGACAGTATGGATGTATGGGGGCTGCTATCTCTGCAGCCACCAGTGCCCATAACACAGGAAGCATTGAGAGTCAGAGCTGCTCGGTAAGAAAATATTTTACTACCTGCTCACATGTATGGGAGAGACATGGCATTTACATCTTTTATCAAAAATTATGCTCAACAAGAGCGACGGCATGTGTTTTGCATATATTGTCTTAACTTCATGTTATTTCACTTCCTATTCCCCTGTGGCAACATGGGAGAATAAGAAGAACTAGATGTTCTTTGGTGCCTCTTCAAATGTCAATGCTGCACGTTTCCCTCGTCCTCTCTGTCTATAAGTGGGTATCCCATTTTGTGTAAGCATGTGTGTTTGTGTCTATGTGTGTGGGGTGTAACAGATAGAGATAGGGAGCCAGAGTGAGGGCCATCTGCCATCCAGTCAGGACTCAGAGGGTCGGTGACCCCACACTGCAGAGTGTCTGAGTCAGATAATCCCATGACCCTGAGTGTCTCTTGCTGACAGGAAGAGGACATAAGTGTGTACTCGCTGCTCAGTCATCTCTCTGAAGTGACGAGCCAGCTTGTCAGTAAAGGGAACTTACGTCTCTTACTCTGTGTGATCCATTTAGCTTGGTGTTATATTGAAGAGGACACAACAGACTTTCAGATCACGGCTGCTTTACGTTTTGCATTTTTTGCTGAAAACCAGTAACTCCTCTTTTTGTAAAGATTTTTGTTATTCCTGATTTGGCGATATCGAGGTTGGTTACCTTCCACAAAAAAAAAACAACAGTTCTTTTAAATGTCAAGTCCCATTTCAGTTTTGCCCTTTGGCCCTTTCAGGTCCGATTAATTTTATTAATTCACCATACTTTGTCACTTCTTCCGTCTCTGCATTTCCACGTACGCACATGGACAAACCTACATGTATGCAGACTTACTGTATGCACACTTCCTACATATACACACAAAGATATTCACGGTCTGATAGTCCATTTCATATGCCCACAATCTATCACAACAGCCTGTCTCTCAGCTTTGGAGACCCAGTAGCAGGAAGCAGAGTGTCTGTGAGCTCTCTCACTTACAAAACCACCCAAATGTGTGTGTGTGTGTGTGTGTGTGTGTGTGTACAAAGTACATGACGCTTGAGTCTCTATCTGGCAATGAGCAGAACAGGAAGCAGCGAGGTGGGGCTCGGTCTGTGCTGCTCTGTCTTCCTCTCCTCCGCTTCGTTCACTCGCTCCTGATTTAGACTGGCTTTTGATTCCTGGCGGGAAGGACATCCTGGGTTTTGAGAAGGCAGGAATAGCACTTGGTGTTGCCTGAGTGGCGCTGCTGTCAGTGCTGAGTGTGTGTTTGTGCGTGTGTGTCTGTCTGTGATAGTGTGTGTGTGTGGCAGGGGACAGAGAAGAGGGAGGGGTCCTGGAACGAAGCCAGAGGCCTAACATGGCCAGCGAGGACACACTGGAGGACTGGCCAGGGGATCAACCTGTTGATTCCCCCGTATACACCGAGCAGAGTGACACGGAGCCTTTGGTAACTCTTGCCAGTAAAGGCCTCAACATGGCCGCCTTTTCATTGCTTTTCTTTCCAACCCTTATTACGTCCCTTCTCTTTTCTATCAGCTTCCTTATTCACTTCCTGTAAAAACATATCTTATCTGACAGTGAATCACTTGCAGTTTTCATTCCTTTCTGCTGTCGTGATTTCTGCCCGTTGTGTGAGCTGTCTTACACCTCGCTCCAGAGGTTCTTTGTTGTAAAACACCAGGGATTTAGTAGTATTGTGTTGAACAGGGGTGCGTCACGGCACAAACGCTCCCTTCCTGTCGTTCATGGTGTTACTGCCGTTTCTTTCTCTTCTGCTGCAGCCCCTGCTACTGCTTGTGCTGAGAACTTCTCAGGACCGCCACATCAAGGAAGATGTATATAAGCGCGTTTGTTCACATCCGTATCCCTTGTCAGTGATGTCGGCACCTGTCTTGTTTACGGTGATGTCTGTTTACATCTTTAAAAAGTTAAAATGCTAGATGTTATAGACCAAATTGATATAAAACAAACATCTGTAGTGGTATTTGTCTTCATGGCCTTATTACATTACCAAGTTACGAAACATCTTCATTTATGTTGCTTCAGACCCTAACATTGCATTAATGCAGCAGTTAGAATCCTGCAAGCACTAGGCCTGGCCCATGTGGTTGGCTGCTCAGATCGGACCTGTTGTAGTGTATTGTGTAGCAGATGGATTATGGTTTTAATGATGTAGAGCTGTAGCCCCAGCCTGCATGTAACTGGATGGACACAGAGACCTAAGAAGTTGTAATCAGATCTGCTAAGCTGGATGGCTGGCTGCATGGTGCAGTGAAAGGCCCTGAACAGCCCGTCATTATACTCTGGCAGAGGGGACGGGACAGTCCTCTGTGTCCCAGTGTGTGTGTATATGTGTGTGTGATTTGATGAGATGTAATGTCATAACATTAAATTAATGCATCTCCATTTTCAGAAAGGTTTATGAAGAATATTTGGGATTTTCTAACATGGACATTTAACATCCATCAGATGCAAGATGCTGCAGATTACTTTTCTACAGCTCAGTTTGTTCAGATTATTGTTGAAGGTGTTGACTTACCACCACTATTTTTAGGCCTTAAGTGTGGTGGTTGTAAAGGCTTTCACATAATTTTTGTCTTGTGTGTGGTTTACTGACATTTGAGTTCCGACATTGTAGGCTGTACATATGTCTTTTTACAACACTTAATCTCTGGGAGGACCGAGTGTGCGGTTAAATTTGTATTCTACTCATAAGCATTAAAGCTTATGGAAGCATTTAGTATTTGCAAAAAAAAAAACAGTGCTTAAACCATTCCTTAAAAATACTTTACACGTTCTATAATCAGTACTTTATTTGCGTTTTCTATTCACTGTCTATTAATGGAGGCATATTCTGAGCTAATTGAATTTAGTTTAAACTGATCTGCCCTTTGAGAGAGAAATGTGTGTTTTGAGGTAAAAATGGCACGCAGATGTTTGCCTGTCTTTGCACATCCAGTCAACATTTCTATGCATATACACAGTTTGTGTGTATGTTTACTTGTGCCTCTGACCCATCCTGAAGCAGACGAGAGCCTGATTGATTTTGGTCTACATTAATGCTGTTCTAATCTGCTGTAATCTGGTTAGTGTTGATCAGTAGGAGAGCTGATGTGAACACTCAGCTGTTTACGCACTTAAGACTTGTCTGTGCTTTGGTTTCAGTCTCAGCTTGGCAAGTCTGAGATGTTGAGGTTTCATTTAGAGTTGCTGTTTTCTCATCCTTTCCTCCCACAGTGCTTGATTAGGTCAGAACTGTGCAGCTTTATGTGCCAGCTTTGTCTGTGGTAACCTCAGCTAAGCAAGTCTCAGCTAGAGTTGTCAACCTTTGAATCTGTTTCTCTTTCAACTAAAAGACAAATTCTAATATACACTAAGCTAGCTATTGTTGACCTTTTTTTCTTATATTTATACTGTTTTATGCCAAATCATAATCAAAATATCTTAATCGACTCACTCCTGTCTTCTCCTTTTGTGTCTTTCTACTTAATTATTTCACCCTCCAACTTCTCTCCTTCCTCAGAATGATCCAGGTGGGCTGTCAGTGCTCCAGCAGCTCGGTCTGGACCAGAACACTGACTTCTCAGACTCCAGCGTGCAGCAACGTCTGGACGAGCACCGTGAGAAGATCCGCAGGGAGATCCGCAAGGAGCTGAAGATTAAGGAGGGTGCAGAGAATCTGCGGAGGGCCACCACAGACAAGAGGAATGCACATCAGGTGGATTCACAGCTTCGTAGCTCCAAGCGTAAGCTGGAGTCCCTCCAATCTCAGCTGCAGGAGCTGGAGGCACACATTGTGGTCAAAGGCCACGATGACAACAAAGGTAGAGTATCCGCCATGGAGAGGTGGTTAACAAGCTTCTGTGCCACTCTGGGATGTGCCAGTTGTTCTCTTTAAAGCAGCTACGGTATAGCTATAGCATTTATGTCATTACATATATGTTTCCAGGAATATGTTATCTATTTATAGTTTACTCAAAAAGATCAAAGTTCGGGGTGCTCCCACAGAGCCACCGTACACCACAGGAAATTGCAGAAACAAGAAATAAAAAACTGTAAAAAACAACACAAGAGACGAGAAACGGAACAATACAGTGCAAAAAACAGTGCAGGTCTCTCAAAATAGAGACGTATAAAATGCAACTTTACATACAATGTAAAGTGAATGGGTGAGTAAATATTTAAGGTGCTAGAGGGCAGGAGGAGGTAGATTTGTTGGTTATCATATCAGTGGTTTTATATGTTTATCTCACATATGCTTTTTCATCAGTAATTAATGTTTAAAGTGTGTGTGTGTGTGTGTGTGTGTGTGTCACTCTAAAAACCTATTGTCTGCTTTGGCAGTAGACAAGATTTCTTTAGATATATTTTTGGCCATTTTTTTTAAATGGGTGCTTTTAATGGCCAACTGATAGTAGATAAGCAGACAGGAAACAAGGGAAGAATGAGGGGCATGACATGCAACAAAGGTCCCTAGCTGGAGTCAAACTGTTATGTGGCATGCGCTATAAGCAGGGCGTTCCAGCAGTAGACCAAATTAGTAGTCAGTGGGCTAAAACTCGTAAAAGCCCTAGTTGACTTTAAATTAGTTGATTGAAAGATTATTTTTGAGATACTCGATAACCTGACTTCTTACCATTCAACCACCTTTCTTTCCTAGATGACTCTAAGTCACCAGGGTCGCTCAGTCAGCCGTCTGCCAATGAGCTCCGCATTGCAGCTTTGGAGCGACAGCTAAACATTGAGCTGAAGGTCAAACAGGGGGCAGAGAACATGATTCCCATCTATGCCAATGGATCTACCAAGGTAAACTCTTATTTACTGCATGCACTTCACTGTGCATTGCAAGTGCTGTAATATTAAAACGTATTTTACTTTTTGAGTTGAGAAGAGAGGCAGTGTTCTTTAATCTGTGTCCCTTTAAACTCTCTTCCTGATCTTTTGTTTATGGTTCTCCACAGGACAAGAAGCTTCTCCAGACCGCTCAGCAGATGCTGCAGGACAGCAAGACAAAGATCGACATCATCCGCATGCAGATCCGAAAGGCCATGCAGGCCACGGAGCAGTCTGAGGACAATCAATGTACTGTTCATCATCTTTTATTTTTTTATCCTCACTCATCTTTCAATTCCTCTTTCATCCCACCTTTCACTCTTTCGACTCATAAGCACTGCATATTTTATGATGTGTGTGGCAATGGATCAATTCTTGCTTCAGAACTACACAGTGTACAGTCTTCCAGTCAAACAAACACACACACTTACACACATTGTCCATTACAGCCCTCCCAGTCTCTCAGGTTAGAACCTTATTGATGTTCCTGCATCCCCTTGATGTTGCCCAACAACTAAAAGCCATGCCTCATTTAGCAGAGGTTAGAGAGGAGGCAGGACAGATGCGGGGAGCCTGGAAGGGGAGTGAGACTGAAAGGTCTGAGTCAGAGATGACGACAGAGTGAAGTGGACGGAAGGAAGGAGTCAGAAATGAAAGGGAGAATAAACAGGGAAGAGAAAACAAAACTCAGAGCAGCAGAGAGAGCATCAGTGATCCTGGAAAGGACAGAAAACCAATCAAGGCATGTGCCTCTAAAGTGAGTCTGTTTTCTCCACGTTGACCTTTATTTTCTTCCACATGCTTCTTTAGCCATGTGCTTTAAAGCAGCAATAATCATTTTTAGAAATGGACTACTTGTATATTAAAGTTATCTCCCGAATTATCAACCAATCAATTTTACTGATAATTGTAGCATCTTTTAGCTTATTGTTTTGGTTTTACTATCATCCACCTAATTTTTGGGCTGTTTGAGTTGCTTTAAACTAACTCTGGTACAACATGTTGCAAATGTTAACCTTTATGTACAATGTTGTGCATGGTCTCTTATAAACAAACAGAAAAACCCCCCACTAAAAACCACTGTACACTTAGCACAATGTATGCTATTTTCAGAGCAGGAGAGTGACTACTGAACTTGGATTCATCAGGTGGCTAGAAGCACAACTACAGATAGATGCTAACGTTGCTCCATATCTGCAAGGAACAGCACTAGGCTTTGAAGCCAATTTGACATAGTGGACAAACCGTGTAATTAATGCTTCTGGGCATGTTATGTGATGCACACTGGCCCAAAAAGCATTTTCCCATACACAGTCATGGGAAAACAAGCAGCTTATTCTTAATCTCTTACTGTGCCACATACTCATATATTTTTAATTTATTTCATCACTGCATATTCCTGTTGTTCATATGCCATTGACTAAACCTGACACTGTGTCCTAGGTAAGCCGGATCTGTGTGGGGTGGAGCTGCGTGTGGAGGAGCTGTGGCATCACTACCGCGTGGAGCATGCCATGGCCGAGGGAGCCAAGAACATGATACGACTGATGGGTGCCGGAAAGGTCCAAGATAAAAAAGCCATTGCTGAGGTTAGAGAATCGAGAAGAGATGACTTGGATTTAAACCTAATCAGTACAATCACCAATGTAGTATCAGCTGTGTTCTAATAATGTACATGCTACACAGATTAAATACTTTCTTTTGTCAATTTCTAATACTGTTATATAATATACACTTTTTTCTAATGATTCCATAAGCTGCTGGCTGTAGTTTTATATTCATCTTGCAGACATGAGAGTGGTAAAGCTCCTCTTCTAACTCTTAGTGAGAAAGCAAATAAGCATATTTCCAAACATGTACAAAAATTCATTTAAGTAATCTATTTAGAAGCAATTCTTCAATTTTCTTCTGACGTATACTCATATTTTTGTTATTATTAGTACTGGTGCTACAACGACATAATTCCCCCACCAAGGGAAAGATCAATAGAACATTAAAAAGCACCCAAGAACAAATACAATCTATAATGGTCTTCCACACGACTGTTTGTGGATGAGACTGATGCAAAGCTGCTTTCTGTCACCTTCTGACAGCTCTGTGAAATGTTGCTCTCTGTGATCTCTGCAGGCACAGTGTGGTCTGAGCGGGTCGTCCCAGCGTCTGGACCTGCTCAGGTGCTCTTTGGATCAAAGGCTGCAGGAGCTCCCCGAGGATCATCCCAAGGTATGCCTCATCAAGGAGGAGCTGTTGCTGACGTCCTCCTCGGCTTTTAGCTCCCTCCACAGCACCCCCTATGTCCACAACCAGTACAGCACTCTGAGCAAACCATCGCCACTCACAGGTAGACACAGAAGCACGTCTCTGTTTTGATTGCAGTCATTTTACTACCTATAACGTTGAAACATTAAATTTGACTTTAATTTCTAATTTGTTTGATCTTTTCAAAGGGGACCATTTTCAAGCACTGATCTTTAGAAATCAAATACATTTTAAATAATGACTTTTTTTGTCTCCCTCCAGGTACTCTTGAGGTACATCTTCTGGGCTGTATGGGGCTGCTGGAGGTCGTCCCAGGGCGGAGCAGAGGAAACCCGGTGGTTCTTCCTTCTTACTCTCTAGGAGATGGACGCTCCTCCTTTAAACTGAGTGGCCTTTACAGCCGCAGCACCAGCAGTATGAGCCTTAAGATCCCCAGCAAAAATGATGAGCTCTCCTGTAAGTTCTTTCCTTTTGATTTTGAGCAGATGACTTTGCATTTTATGAAATGCAAAATGAACTAATCTGTTTAACTGTTTCTGACAAAGCAGAAGTTTTATTTGCCAATTTTACTTATCTTAGCTTGACATGAACTGTTGTAGCATAAAGAAGCACATTCCTGTTTCCTCTCCCTCACAGTACCTCTGTGTTTGTGTGTATTACAGCGGAAGTGAGCGCGGTGCTGAAGCTGGAGAACACGGTGGTGGGTCAGACAGTTTGGAAAACAGTTGGAGAGCAGGCCTGGGACCAGAGCTTCACTGTGGAGCTGGAGAGGGTAAGACACAGCCCACTCAATATCTTACTTTACAAGTCTCTGAAGAAACAGAGATTTAAAGGTGCTACCGTTTAAGAGAAATAGGAGAAAAAAAAGTTGTGACCTTAAGATTTCAGTCCTGGTTGATTTAGCAACAGCTGTCATTACTGTTGGTACCAGCAAGTGCAGTTTACTACTACAGCTCCTAGGGGCAGCAAACACTCTTGGAGAAGCTACTTTGTCAGAAATACAACAGAGGAGCAGGTATTTGTTTGCAGTGCAGCCTAAGAGCAGCCTTGTTTTAACAAATAAATCAGTCAATAAATGACCTTTTTCCATCATGCTGCAGTATTTGAAACTGATCCACTGTCAAAAAATGCAGAAAATAATTTTGACTTTTTTTTTTATTGCAAACTTACAAAGAGCTCTAAAATCTAGAAAAATGGTGACCAGATGACCAGAGATCAAATCTTTATATTTACATATTTTGGTGTGTTTTGTGATTAGTCCAGGGAGATGGAGATAGCAGTGTACTGGAGAGATTACCGCTCCCTGTGCGCTCTGAAGTACCTGAAGCTGGAAGAGTTCCTGGACAACCAAAGACACCGAGTCCAGCTGGAACTGGAGCCACAAGGGCTGCTGTTGGCTGAGGTACACACAAGCACACACACACACACACACACACACACAAAAGACATAAAATGACATAAAACCACAAATTTTACTTACTCCTTAGTTTCAATATTTGGATGCAGACACACCAACATACGCTTTAGAAATGCACTTATTGTATGTGCAGTTTGGCATTTTAACACACAGTTTTTGTTTCAGGTGACTTTCTTCAACCCAATAATAGAGAGAGGCCGAAGACTCCAGAGGCAGAAGAAAGTCTTCTCTAAACAGCACAGTATGTTCAAGTGTACACACACAGCCACTAAACTGAAATAATGCCATATGCCTCCACCTTCAATAAATAACCTCACAACCTTAGAAACTTTTGAAAGTGAATGGATTGTCTTCAGAAATTAGTCAATTTTGAAATCAAATTACGTAGCTTTCACATGGATGCTCTGTTACGCCATCTTCTTGTTGGAAGTAGATGGCAAACAAAAACCTCAGTCGATCTGTCAGCAAAAACAAAAAGTCATGAACGTGTGCATAAATGTGTATCTGTAGCAACAGAACAGGTTGATATTGAGGTTCACTACCAGCCGTCTCATGTCCCTCATGTCAGCATGTCCTTTACTGGGGCGCTGCAACTCCATTTACTCCCAAAATGCTTCTGCCAAATGAAGAACACTAGCGTTATATAGATAGGAAGTTTGTCCCAACCTTGAGGTCAGACAAAAAAACATTTTTTTTCTCTAATCTAATTTGCCATTCTGAGTCAGGGAGTCTAAACAACCTAAAGGAGGAAATTCTGTATCCATTCTGCATACTTGATGCCTGTGAGGAAAGTTGCATGACTTTGTTTAAAGGACAAAGATAATTCTGGACATTACTAGTAACCACGTGTATGGTTGTATTTATATTGCCTTTATTTCTTTTTCCTGAGTACAAACAGAAAAGAGAAAACATATCCGGTTGTATTGCACTGTGTTTGTTTCAGGTAAAGCCTTCCTGCGCGCTCGTCAGATGAACGTGGACATCGCTACCTGGGTCCGCCTGCTGAGGAATGCCATCCCCAGTGGAAGCAACACGTCTGCTTACACACCCAATTTCTCAAGCAACACACTCCCACACAGCACCGGGTATGTAACTGGCAAAGCTATTTTTTTTTTTTTACAATCACAAGAATTGATCCTGAAAAGTCTAATTGCAGAGCAGCACTGAACCACAGCAACACACTCTAAAGATGATCGATTTTGAATGTTTCTTATATTAGCCATTTCATTTCCAAATAATACATCACTCTGTGTGTGTGTGTGTGTGTGTGTGTGTTTGTACGTGCGCACGTCTGCATTGCAGAGAAATTTCTGTGGAGAAGCTGGATCTGGACAGCGACACTCCACCAAAAGCTGAGATCAGGAGAGATGTGGTGGATGCACCGGCTCCGGTGAGTGAGGGCCAAAGAGGAAGGGAACCAGACAGAGGATTTTCAGACAGGAGGAATGATGGGCATCTTTACACTATCATGTTACTATTTTGCTCACTTCTGCCTGCAGTCTTTGGCTTGGAAACAGTGCTCCAGTCATAGGCCACTGTGCTGTGTGCTCTAGTGAAATATAATGGGCATAGCAGGGGCCTGAGAAAGGAGAGGACAAATAATTAGCGAAATGGAGAACTGCAAACTCAGGGAGACGCCTTTAATGAGACTAAATTGGATGGAGGAGAGCTTTAATTTGATCAAGGCCAAATCTGTGTTAGTTTCCCAGTGTGAAGAGCACAATTTGCAGAGGGCGATAATGTGTGAGAGACGCGAGCAAGAAGGAAACTATGAAAAGAGGAAGTACTGGATAGACAGAGACAAAAACAACAAAAGAAGGAATTATGTGTTTATATACTCATATTTAAAAAGGTAAAGATTATATGTTTTTCTTACTGTCAGTTATTTCACTAACATTGTGGACTTTGTGCAACATGCTTTGGCAGTACTGTGCTTCCTTGTGGGCATGCCAGTAAAGCAAATTTGAATTTTGGAGAGCAGCGTGGCAGACAGACACGGGCGAGCACAGAGAGAGTTTGGGGGAAGAGGGCCTGTGGCAGATGGTGTGTTCAACAGGGTTGAAGTATTATGGGATTAATTACTCTGATGTTTTTTAGAGAACTAATTAGCAGTAAGGAAGGAGTGGAGAGGACAGGAAGAGGGGAGGAGTGAGGCTGTTGGCCAGCAGGGGATCTGGCAACCAGGCAATGACTATCAAGTCTGTTTGTCTGCTTTGACTGAAGGTCATTACAGATGTTCGCAATCATTTTGTGCTCATTTCTCCCCCTTTCCCTGCTACTCCCTACTGCTACGCTACATGTCATCATTTCACTCTCACTTTCTTCTTCTTCTTCTTCTTCTCCTGTTTCGTCTCTGTGACGTTTCACAGGAACAGACGCCAGCCACTGAGTCTGTGTCCATGCCGGACGTCGCTGTTCATGAGCAGCAAACAAGAACGCTGTCCCAGAACTCTTTACGCAGGTGCAGAAACACACAGAACCTCACTCAGACACACACACACACTCTCACACGCACACATATAAGCCATACCTGAGCATATCTTTTTGCAATATGGCCAACACAGCTTGACACCAAAAACACACCCCCACACACAATATGGTGCTTTTTTTCTCCTTTTTTTTAACACCCGGCAGTAAAGCCAAGTCATCATTAATGTGGATTACAGCATATGTTGCCCTTGAATGAGAAATACATATAGAGTCACACATTTAACAGTATTAGTCCTTTTCATAACACAATACTATATGGATGCTATAGCAGGCATGTCGGGTGTGTGTTTTTCCAGTGTTGTTGATTATATGAGGCACACTTAAGTATGCAGATGAAGTCACGTTATGTTGTGTTGCATGCACTACCTATAATCTGTTTATAATCTCTCTGTCAGACCGAGCAGAGGCCCTCTGTGCCTGCAGGACTTCAAGCTGATGGCCGTGCTCGGCAGGGGGCACTTTGGGAAGGTACATGCATACTTTGTTTGTCTTTGTGAGATAAACAAAACCCCTAGTTCCAATATTCTCATTTATTATTTTTCTTTTAAAATATTTAAAGATGCACCAATGTTTTTTTATAGAATAATCACCTGACTATGCAGTCCCCCCTTAGCCCCTATGGAGTGTTTTAGTGTGTTTTGCTCATTGTTTTGCTGTGGGTTTTTTTGCATTTGCTCACACATTTTCTGTATTGATTCAATCTGCTTCCATTGTCTGCAGCAGCAGGCAGTTTTTTCAGTGAAAAGGCTTAGATAAACTCACTAGACGGCACTAAGTGGCAGCATTTAGCAGCTAAAGAAGCCAGATAGTTCCCTTAGGAGTTGGGGGAGATCAAAACACAGCTAAAAGGAGAGTAAATATTGGACTTACATTCACTTGGCCAAAAATCTAAGGTTAATGTTAATCTGTGTCTGCTGGATGTGCTCTGCCCTCAAGTGGCCAGAAAAACAAGTAATGCAGGATTCAATTTTATTTTCTGGAAATTACTTTATGCAGTCTCATATTGCTGAATATTACTTTTTGCCAACTGATACAGTGCAAATACCCCTTGGTTAAAATTCACATTTGCCCCTAATAATCCGTTTTCTCATTTATTGGACAACAGACCAAGACAGAAATATTGTAAACAAATCAATGAAAAGACAAAAAACAACAATGAATTAATCCTAAAAAAACAAATTTGAGCAGTGTCTGTCAGCCAAAGCCTGACAATCATCTGTGCAATGGAGGTCCATCATTGAGCCGCACTGTTTCACTGTGTGTCCTTCATTGCTGTGAACACACACACACACACATTGTAATTTTTACTCAATCTCACATACGTTGTCCTACTACTCTAAATACATACTTGTGCATCAAATGACTGTTAATCTGCAGTTGAAAATGCTTCCTAACAAATGTGCAATCTACTTCAGTTTGAGGTTGCTAAAAGCTGTTTTAGTGAATCACTAAGCCTTTAATAAAACTATGTATCTGTGAGCTGAACTAATGGGGTTTTAGTAGGAACAAATGGCGATGTGGTTGCGTGACACAGAAATTATTGAGAGCTGGACTAACTCATTGTTGGTTTTGGTTTTTTCGTGAGATTTTGTTGATAATATCAAAACTACAGAATTTTTCACAGCTTTTATAATACTAATGAAGCTTTTGTTGGACTCTTCAGGTATTGCTGTCTGAGTACAAACGGACAGGTAGCCTGTATGCCATCAAAGCCCTGAAGAAGGGAGATATAGTAGCGCGGGATGAAGTGGAAAGGTAACTTTACTTCAAGACACAGCACTTAAAGACATTTACCAAATTATTTGCTGCACGTCAGAAGCTCTTTCGCCTCGTAAGTACACCTCGCACAGTAATTACTGTCTCATACATATGTCTGTCTGTCTCCAGTCTGATGTGTGAGAAGCGGATCTTTGAAACCGTCAACGGCTCCCACCACCCCTTCCTGGTCAACCTGTTTGCATGTTTCCAAACGCCCGAACATGTGTGTTTTGTCATGGAGTACACGGCAGGAGGAGACCTCATGATGCACATACATGCCGACATCTTTTCTGAGTCACGCGCTGTGTGAGTTCTGCTGTGTGTGCCTACATGGAAAGCTCTGTGCTCTGTCTGCCGACAATTTCTCACACACATAAATGTATGAAGGACGAATATGAAGCAGTGTGTCTTTTTCAAATATCTGTCTCTCTGTCCGCCGTCCGTCCCGCAGGTTCTACTCAGCTTGTGTGGTTTTGGGCCTGCAGTTCCTTCATGACCATAAGATTGTGTATCGGTGAGTCTTAGTCTTTTCCCTCCACAGACGCCAAATACAAGTGGATACATGCTTATTATTTGCCTTAAATGTCTTTCTATTTGTTACACAGGGATCTGAAATTGGACAACCTGCTGCTCGATACCGAGGGTTTTGTGAAGATAGCAGACTTTGGGCTCTGCAAAGAAGGTGTGTGTCATGTTGGCAATCTACAACACCAAATAATACCACAAGTGAAATGTTTCTCCTACAGTCAATATTTCTCCTGTATTCATGCCTTTCATTTCTTACCTTCTCTTACTTAAGGGATGGGTTTTGGGGACCGGACCAGTACTTTCTGTGGGACCCCTGAGTTTCTGGCCCCGGAGGTGCTGACGGACACATCATACACCAGAGCAGTCGATTGGTGGGGGCTCGGCGTGCTCATCTATGAGATGTTGGTCGGAGAGGTGAGAAAACACACTTTTTTTAAAATTACTATATCTATCAAATATTCTAAAATACACCGTGATCTGTGTCTTATGTTATTACTGCAAACTGATAATATAATGTTTAGCAGCCTCTGCATGCTTGGATTTCAAATAATTCCCAGACTAATTTAAGGCACGAAGGGAAGTTGCTTTGTGGCTTAAAACAGGAACTACTGATCCTCAGTAAGATATTTAATAACGTGGAGCCCAGCGTTTTTAAAGTGAAAAGTGGAGTGACGAGCTAATAGAAAGAACATTCTTGTCCCATTTGTAATTCTAGCAGGATATCTATAGTTAACATGGTATGTGATATTTTAAAATGCTGCTTTCATGTTTTAAGCAGCTATAATAAATATTTTAACAATAACAATGGGCCACATGAATACTTGTACATGCCAGTGATCATGCAGCCCCCCAAGTGGCAAAAATACAGGTATAATATTAGTACATATATTCTACATACAGCATTTCCGTCTAATTTTCACCTTCAACCTCAATACGAAGGTGATGATGAGTAATGGAAGGTCAAACCAAACATTGTGAAAAATGAATTCGACGTTATACATAGGTTACATTTCATACACTTTTGCCAAAGTGGCCTCTAATAATTGCAATCAAACTCAGTAGACACAGTGATGTCTAGTGTGTTGTCTGAAAAGGTGGGTTCTCAGTCTGTATCAGATGGGGGTAATTCATATTTTTAAGAGTTGTAATTTATGAATTGTTATGAAGATCCAACATGTAACGCAATGATAAATAATAAACTGTTCCTTTCAGTCTCCTTTCCCAGGTGACGATGAGGAGGAGGTTTTCGACAGTATAGTGAACGATGAAGTACGCTACCCGCGCTTCCTCTCCACCGAGGCTATCGGCATCATGAGACGGGTGAGACTGACACTTAGAATCATATCCTCCTGTGGCACTTCTTGACTAACTCAAAGTCTATTTTTGCTCGAAAAGTTGATTTCCACTTGTTGGACTTGTTGCTGTTTTTCGGTTGGTCCCTAGTTGTTGAGAAGGAATCCTGAAAGACGTCTGGGCTCTGGAGAAAAAGATGCCGAAGATGTCAAAAAGCAACCTTTCTTCAGAGTGAGTTTCTTTTCTCATTATTCCCGCCAAACAAGGAGACCGTAATGTTGCTGATAGGGGAACTTGATTCTACTTCTAATTGTAATTGTGGTTTAGGGTACGGACTGGGAGGCACTCCTCCAGAAGAAGTTACTCCCGCCGTTCGTCCCGAGCATCGGGGGAAAA
Source organism: Pampus argenteus (assembly GCA_036937835.1). Classification (NCBI taxonomy): domain Eukaryota; kingdom Metazoa; phylum Chordata; class Actinopteri; order Scombriformes; family Stromateidae; genus Pampus; species Pampus argenteus. The sequence goes on from CM072878.1 coordinate 5,807,440, forward strand.
GAAGACGTCAGTAACTTTGACACGGAGTTCACGGCTGAGCCTCCCACCCTCACGCCGCCCCGTGAGCGCCGCACCCTCTCCCGCAAAGAACAGGACTACTTCAAGGATTTTGATTACGTCTCCGACCTCTGTTAGGGTCGAGGGTCAAACGATTATTAGCTGCCCACTGTCAGCCACAGACTCTAAACAGAGACCAAGAAGTTAAAGCTGACTTTCTGGCTGGACCGAGCATGTGTGGGTGAGGATCAGTGGAATCTGATGGTGTGTCGCGCACATACGCAGTGTCATGGATCTGCTGACCTCTAGATTATCTGGAGTGGCTTTTAGAGGAGGAGCAAGTGGTGATGATAACAGAAGATAATCCACATTATGTAACAATTTTAAAATTAGATGATGGGTCCTGCTGTGTGTTCTGCCAGGCAAGAGTGAAACAAAAAAAAAAGTGTCAGTGATTGCACTGAAATGCTCTCAGAGTCAAAGGGTGAAAACGGATTATTCTGACATTCTCTCACTCCAGTCTCTTGTCCGTTTATCTCTGCTGTCTGTTGCTGTTAAGTGTGTGTTTCGCTGTGTTTCGCTGTGTACCGGTGTCCCTGCGTCAGTCATGAAGGTCTCCACGTCAGCTACAGTCATGCACCACCTCTACATTAACACTTGAGGGAGCCAGAGGAATGCTGCCAAGTCAACGAAAGGCGGAGCAGTGGGGTGGTTTAACAGAGAGGGAGGGAGTCAGGTGCTGTTTGTGTGTCTGTGCTCGATCAATACATAGCACACTTCTTCATCCTCTTCTCTTCCTGATGTCTTTAGGTACCCCATGGATTTTTAACTACAATCATTTTTCAGTAACATAAGGCTTTTACATATTTTGTTGTTTTTTTTGTGGTTTATAGTTGTTGTTTTTTCCTGTCTGCGTTTCCTCCTCTGTCATTTGATGAAAAAATATGTTGGAACTGTGACTGAGTAAAGATGTGAACCCAACACAGAAGCAGTGATCATTCATTGTCAATTAGTTTTTCCCTTAAAGTTTTCAGGAAAAATCAAGTCAATTTTTATTTGTATAGACCAATATTACAAAATTGCTTTACAGTCTGTACTGCTGCATATCCTCTAACCTTAGACCCTGGATGTGATAGATGTCTGTACAGAATAAACCAAGAAAGCAAAAGTACAGAAATGGCCTACATTATGGACCGTCAGGATGACAGAATTATAGGTTGACATAGGTTACACAACATGTTAAAAGTCACCATCCATTTTGAGAAGCAACTCACTGTAATTCCAAATCATGTTTGCAGTTTCACCATGCTAGCGCCATCATCAGGTCAAAACTTTGGTCAAAATACTTTACTGATTTAATAGCTTTATATGCAAGTATTGAGATCTGGGCATTTATGTTACAAGGTGATGGGATTCCTCTCTGATCTTGTGCTCTTGAGGCAAAGTCTGGCTGGAGAAAATGAGGGGACTCATTGAAATGATAGATCAGCAATGAGGAAGATGACAAGAGAACATCATCTTATCACAGAGCAGCTCAGAGAAGAAGGAATGATTTTTCTTCCCATCTGAGTCTAATATAATGTGTTATTGTACAACGTATTGTATGTTCAGAAAGGAAGATGTGAAGAACTATTGAAAAGATGTAGTTTTGCATTAAAGATTATGACGACAGGTGTTCAAAACCTGGAAACCAAATGTTACTTAGATGCTATTTGAGTATGGAGTTTTGACTGAAGACTTATTATATAGATGTTTCCTTATTAATTGAGAGAAAAGCAGACAGCTGTTCATGTAATTTTGGGGTCACACTGACACCAGGACCGTTAACTCAGCCGCACTGGCTGAAGTCCACATGTGTTCTTTGAACTCAAAAATGCTTAGATGGATTGGTTAAATGTAATATGTGAGCTAGTTTTGCAGCAATTTTGGAAAATATTTTCCATTACAGAGTAACAGCCGGTAGATAGTTAGATGGTACTTATGCATGAACATGAAAATGGAGCACAGCTGTTATTATGAATGGTGCCCTGAAATGGACATCATTAAAAATTGCTGGAATTATTTGTGTGAATGAAAATGGACATGGAAGAAATGCAGACATGCAAGGACCCAACACACACACACACACACACACACACACACACACACACACACACACACACGAGTGACGTTACCTAAAATGTTCTGAAAGCACAGAGATAACTGAAGTGTAATTTTGCTACGTGTTTGACTAAAATGGGTTTTTTAGTATAAATTTTTAATACAAAAAAGAAGAAAAACAAGCACTGACCTTATTTATTTGTCATGTTACTGTTTTGCTTTGGAAATGAAAGATCTTGTTGACCGAAAGGAGAGCATAAAGGAGAACTAAAATGGAAAAAAGCAACATCTAAACTCAAAGGCAGAGATATTGTCTCAAATATAATGTCTCAGACAGTCAGAGAAGACATAATAAGTGTGTTCTGTCTCTGTTTTCTCCCCTTCCCGCATCTCCCAAACATTTCACCTGCCAGTCAAACCCCAGAGATCCACCCTCCTCCTCCTCTTCCCTCCTTCTCTCCCTCCAACCCTCCTTCCTGTTGCCTTCTATGATTGGAGACGTTTTCGGAGTCTTTTATTCCTCTCCTCGCCATCTCTCTCTCCACTCTGTCACACCATCCCCGCGGTCCCTCCCATTGCCCCTTTAATAGTGTCTTTACAACAACTTCTAACCTCCAGGCCCCCACACGGTTGTAAAATGACTTTCGCCCATGAGAAATATTTCTCACAAGTCGCACCTCAGCTGGACACGCAGCTGAGAGCTGAGTTGTTGTATTATTATTTTTTTTTTTGCCTGCTTGAAGATGTGGAGGGTGTGTGTGATTGCGTGTTTAGGAAATGAGGGGGGCGTGTGTTGAGTAGTGAATCCAGCCCTTCTAGTGAAGCCTGAAGCAACAGCTGGACCAGCAGACCGCCTGTCCCTCCGTGAAGCGCCGCAGGTGAGTTCAGCTTTCGCTTAGTCGTCTTTAATTCAGAAATGTTTGTTGAAGCGCAAACAGAAGTAGCCTGAAATGAACCTGAGACCTTGGAATCAAACTGGCTGCTAAATCCTGGAAGTAATCCAGAGATCTTATATTAATATGATCTAAGCAGATTTTTCTTTAGTTAGAAAATGACGTTGTGTTACCTTATTCCTCACCTGAATAGGTTTGTGTTGTTCTGAAAAATGAACTTCTTCTTTCTTTTATCTTATTGGCAAACAGAGTGACATTTACATTTGTAAAGACTTGATGTAGAAATAGAAACTGCATGCAGATTCATTGACAATATATGGAAGCCCGTTCAGAGAAACAAGAAAGTAAATAGAAAAAAAAAAGTGAGCCATGCCAAAATTAACAATGATGATTGTGAGTCCAGATTTTGATACACCATCTGAAAATTATTGTCTCACAATTTTGACTTTTGAATCTCACAATTTTGACTTTGTAAGTAATCTTTACTTATGATGTTGACATAAGTGCTTATGTGTGATACATACTGTGTGATTTATTGTATGATCATGTTTCTGTTGACTAGAATGAGAGGAGTCGTCACATTAAATCAGTGTGGTGTTGAAACTTTCATGATGCCTTCACTGTCAGGGATTGGCTGGACTGTTCTCTGTCTCCTTCTGCTCTGGAGGACAATGGCGGGTAAGAACATCAGGACTTGTCAACATTTATCTTTAAAATCATGACTGTGTTGCTAAGGAATGGGAGGGAGAAATCATATTTATTCTGGGAAACTTTCCAGTTGCCTACAGCAGGGATATAAATATTGACCACAATATTTTTGGTTTCATTTTGTCACACTTTGAAGTCATGCATCTGCTCTTACTCCTCAGTTCAAAGTGAAAAGGTGCAATGCTCTGTGGCACCAGTGGGGGCGCTCCACCCTGTTCAGGGTCTGCTGGAGAGGTTTGAGGTTGGTCCTGGCTGTGCTGCCAGAGAAAGTGGCAACAAGGAGACTCATGTCATTGCAGTGGGGAGAGTAACAAACAGCCCAGACAACAAGGTGACTCTTTAAAAAGTTTCAAGTTTCAGACGTAACTTCAAAATCATCTAAATATAAAATATTAGATATTCTAAGCATCTGTTTTTAAAACATTTTCAAGCTCAAACTAGTAAGTAAGGGGCCTCAAAAACATGTAGTAAAAAGTTCAGTCAAAAATATAACTGAATAAATTATAATTCTCCTGTCTACAGGTGACGGTGTTGCTGAAGCCCTTGTCTCTGTCACCTTCACCTCTCAGAACGCTCCACCTGCTGCTCAGCTCCAAGCTCCCAGTCAGCTGGTGGCTGGAGGCTGAGAGACTCTCCCCCGACCTCCTGGTGCTGGTGCAGGTCAGTCAGAGTGTGCAGTGCTCTGTAAAATGCCGTCTAAGGGATGTTGTATTGTGGAATTTATTTACAACTTCTGGACAAAAAGATCCAAATGCATGACAGTAACAACATAAACAGATACAACTCTATCAAACAGCGTGGACAACAGCAAGTTTTTTAAAATTATTTCTTTGCCCTTATTGTCAAGGTGTCCAGCAACTCCACCGTAGAGTCTCACTCCCTGCGTCTGCACGTCCAACCAGTGCATTTGCTTCCTTTCCGCCCACGCATGCTACACCGCTGGGCTCTGAAACAACACGGCAACCTTTCCTCTCTGACACACACAACACATGGCAATCGAGTCTATGTCCGACTGGGAGAGGGTGAGTCACCAGGAAACCACTGTCATATTATCAATTATAGAGACATTTTTCAGTTCTCATCTTATCAGCATATAATATAATAATATCTGTAAAAATAAAATTGAAAACTATTGATTGCAAGTATATATATTGTATATGTATGCTTAAAATTCAGATCAAATACTAACTTATCACTCATCTCCCTTTTCTGTTCTCACCAAAACATTAGGCTGAGATCTTGTGAAACTAACTCTATCTCCATATTTCAGATGCAACCCTGCCTGCTGTGTGCCAGCTGCAGTCCATGTTCCTCTCTAACAACTACATGACCTCTGACCTGCAGCCACAGGAAGTGCAGGGCTGCGCCCACACGGCTGCAGGTGGGAACAGCCCGGAAGTCCATGTGATCAAGCTCCATTCAGCGGGCTCAGGGCTCTGCGGGTGAGAACAGCTTTGACTACAGCAATAAACGGATTCTTATTTTTCAGACACTCTCGTCTGATATATGACTCACTAAAACATGAAAATCTTCTCTCTCTCCGTTTCATCCAGCTCTCTGCAGGTGGAGGTGATTGTCTCTCTTGTGCCCCCGACGGCCAGTTGGAAGACACAGAAGGTTGTGTTGATTCTCAGCAGCTCGGTGCCGGTCAACTGGGCCATTATTGCTCACGGTGTCCGGGGTCATATCTCTGTTCATGTAAGAATTTGAATCCTATGTGATATGTCTGTTGGAAAGTCGTTTTTAAAGGCTAGCTTTATTCTGTATAAATTCTATGAAAAGACCAAAACCAACAATGAATAATTTATCCTATTTACAAGTATTGATGATATATCTTATTCCTCTGTGCCAGAGAGCTCCTGTTAAAACACATTGGTGAGCCACACTGTTGTACTGGGTAATATGGTCCTTCATTACAAAAACATGGCTTTAGTATTTTATTTTGACTCAATCCCGCACACACTGTCCTGAGCACCAAGAATGGATTAATCCGCATCTGAAAATAGTCCGCAACAAATGCATTCCCGTTCTAATTAAAGTTGCTAAAAACCAGTTTCCAGATGTTTTACTGAGCCTTTTCTATATATGAAAATATATATTTGTGACCTGTTTTTAAAGATTTGTGTCTTCAGTAGAGACAAATGGAATTGGTCTGTCAGGGGAGAAGGTAAGAAAGTCAGAAAGCAATGAGTAAAACATTGTTTTTTTGTTGAAAATATATAGGAAAATGCCCACTTTATTCTCAAAAAATTGAAAAGCTAATTTTTACATTTTATACTGATCAGATGGACATTAGAATTAATGTCAGATATGTGGTAGTAGTTGCTCATGCTTCCTGAGCTCCACCTTGTTGGCTTGAAAAAGTTGTAACTGATAAAGATAGAGAAGTGCCTTTATACCAAGACCTCATTATTTCAGCTGATGCTGTGTTTACATGGTACATACACCAAAATAAGTTTGTGTTTAAGCAGTTTACCACAGAGCAAACCTGTATTCATGTCTTAGGTATGTGTCTTTGTAGTCCTCCAACAGTGTATCCTCACCGTATCCACCCGAACCTGACCTCACCCTTTCCAGTACACTGAACTCCGACCTGTCCACCATACCTGACCTTCTAGTCTGGGCCGGTGAGAGCGGCTACACCAAGTTGACCTCATACACTGAGGCTGACCTGGCCAATCGCTTTGTGATCCAGCTGGCTGGGGGCGGGACAGGTCAGGACCCCTGTGTGTCTCTTGTTTCCATCACTGTGTGAGTGAAATAAACATTTCCATTTTATTTTTTTTTAACCACCCTTTTTGATCCCTTTATGTAGAGGAGAATGTGTTTGGTTTTTCAGAGAATGAAAAATGAGTATTGTTGTGTTATATGTGTAAAGGAGTATTTCAATGTCTCTTCAGAGGTGGTTGCAGTGGTGAATCCTCTGGTTGGGAGGCCTAAGTGGGCTGAGGAGCGCAGGCTGAGAGAGTGGCTGAACGGTGGAGGCAGAGCAGGAGGAGGCCGAGAGAGTTTCACAGTGCAGTGTGAGGACGGACGCCTCAGCATGACCGTGGACCAACACATGCTGCAGGTCTTTATACCTCACTATTAGATGCAGTTTTATATGTGAGCATGTAGATGAATGATAGTTAAAGCTGCACTTTTACATAATATTTTTGTATTAACAATCAATCACATGGCTATGTGTAATATGAAAGGTGTCATCGCGACTTTCAGTTCGAGGTTTTTTTCTGTCGTCATTGTTGTGGTTTTAAGGCCTGCAAGTGTTTTATTCGTTCACTTTCACCGTGCTCATCAACTAACTTAAAACAAAATAAATTAAACCTAATGTACGCTACCTCAGGGACTAGCTTATAGCTGCTGAACCGAGGCAATATTGGATTTACATTCATCAGTTGGCCAGAAATGCGACTCCAAATGAATGCTAATGTTGCCCCATGTCTACTGGATATGTTAATAGGCAACTGTTCACTGTTCCATGACAACTTACTAACCATAACAACACGTCAATGTCGTGTTTAACTTGTTGCAATGCCCCCAGGAGACCGGAAAATAAATGAATGATTAATGCAGGTTTATAAAAATAGCAATGAAAGGAGTTTTGGAGATGAGTTTTATTAGTCCTGAGAAAAAAAAAATCCTCTTTGCGAAATTCAAGGTGTCAGTGTGATTTTTTTTATGTGCTGAAATATCATTGTTTTTATATGTATCCTGCTGTATCTGCTCATTTGTAGTTTTTAAAATAGTAGTTTATAGCACCAGTAGTTGTGGTGATCTGTTTATGCTTCCAGTTATAGAGAGAAATGATGGTTACACCGTCTCACACCAATTCTCTCCTTCAGAGCTTGTCTGTCCCAGTGGCTGCCGTGACTCTGCGAGACCCAACATGCCAGGCTCAGTCCAATGGCAGCCATTTCCTGTTGGTGTTCCCAGTGATTTCCTGTGGGACTGAGGGACTGCTCCTGGGACATCCCAAAGGGGTGCAGTACAAAAACAAGGTGAGAAATTTTCACAGAAAGAGATGAAAAAAACAGAAATAATAAATACATAAACATTAGTTAATAATGAATATTGTTGTTTATTAAACCTATGTTAATTTTAATTAGCCATTTCCTACTATTTCTATTGGATTTTTAGGTGACTCTGTATACATTAAAAAATACATTAATCTTTTATAATTTCTTTCATTCAATTCTGACAGATTTTGGGAAATTTTAAAAGTGTGTGCCATTAATTGTGAATATAATTCACACAAACAGAAACAAGAGGCAGAGAAAACAGTTTGTTTGTTGTGAGAATGAGCATGAACACCTGAAATCTGCCACTGCCTCTCAGTGATAGCGACAGTGATAAAAACAAAAACACGCTGTGCATAATGGACACTTGAAAACGTGGTTAGTAGAAGTTGTACCGATGAGATTCGTGCCCTAGGTCATTGTGTACAGAAAAACACCTCCAATTTGGGAAGCTGCAGAGGGGAATTAGAGGAAATTAGATTTTGTTTGAGTGGGACAGAGTGGTTTTAAAGCAAAGAGGGGAAAATATCTGAAATCTAAATAAGGTCATTGCAGAAAGCGGTAAAAACAAAAACATGCTGCACATAATGGCTCTGAAAACGTGGTAAGTGGAAGTTGTCCTGATGAGACTCGTGACCTAGGTCATTGTGACCAGAATAACGCCTAAAATTGGGAAGCTGCACAGAGGCAAATTAGGGGAGAGAAAATCTTTTAGGTTTAGAGGCAGGAAATTGGAAGGAAGGAAGATGCAAAAAAGAACAGAGGCAGGATGTGTATGTGTTATGTAACACAGAATGAAACATGTAAAAAAACATACAGTATCTATCTTGTTGACTGTAACAACAAGTTTTCTTTCTCCCTCTTTGTTCAACCAGGTGTTATTATGGAGAGACAAGCCTCGGACCATCCTGGCACTTAACGGCACAGAGGAAAAGTCTAAAAGTCCACTCGGCATACATGAGATATCTGTATGTCTGTCATCGTTTTGTTATAAATGTTCCCTGTTATTCATTCAGTGTTTTTAACGTCTAATCTCCGTTTTCTCTGTTTTAGTTCAGCTGTTCGGCTGCAGTCTCCAGCCCCCGCAGCCCTGCTTCTGATAATGATGACAATGTAAACACTCCTCAGACAGGGCTGGTCACCTGGGTACCTGAGGGTCCGGGGCTGGATCCAGTACTGAGCCACCCTCTGATACCCAGACACAGATCTGGGCCTGTTCTCATTTTGAACCTTTTTGTTACTGAGAGCTACGATCAGAGGCGGATTGGCCCCTGTGTCATCACTGCAAACCACCGTGTCTATTTTGAGGTCTGTGTGTGTCTCGTTTCTGTCATATATTTTCTCTGCTTATTTGAAATCATTATCAGTGGGACAGAGTAAAAACTGACAGACAAACTTCACGGTGCATCATTTAATCCTGTTCATTTCCAACATTTTGTGCAAAAAGTATAATTAGTCGTCTTCATCACTGTTTTGTTCTCGGTTGCAGATCTCTGCCAGAGGGCCCTTAACAGATGTCGTGGAGGTGAAGTCGTGTGTGGTCTCTCCTCTGTCAGACCCAAAAAAGTCTCCTTTCTGGACTGTCATCAGTGACGGCTGTTCCTCAGACCCCTCACTGACCCTTGGTGCACAAACAAAAAAGGGAGAAGAGGAAGAGTCTGAGGGTGAAAGCGCATTGGAAGAAGAAAAGGAAGAGAGAAAGGGAAAAGACAAGGGTTATAAGGATATTCATAACCGCAAAATGGAAAGAAGGGGGCGAGAAACACCAGCAAGGACAGAAAAGAGAAGCACACTTATGGGAGCAGAGGAGGAGAGGCAGTCCTTGAGATTTAGCTTCATCATGCGGCCAGTTTATAATGACTCCATGCAGTTCCTCCACTGCAGCCTTCGTCTGTGTGTCTCTGACTCAACAAGAGAGGAGCCCATGGAAGAAGCAGTAAATAATGATTGTCAGGGTGGGCTACGTATCCCTCCACTTGTATCCAGGTCACACAGACATCAGGTACAGAAATAATTATTTAGATAGGTTTCATAGGACAAGACAAATGTAAGTTTAAAGCGTTGGTCAGTCCCTGCGTGTAAATGTAGTAACACTGAACATTAACATTTAGCGTTGCACTTTATTTGTAACAATGACACACTTTTTTTTTTTAAAGGATCAAAATCAATGCAACAGATATCGTCTTTCAATGCATTGCTTCCTTGACACAGACTGGCACTTACACTACCCACACTGTACTTTAACTGCCAACACTTTGGTCACATATTCAGGTGGGTGCTAGTAGCGGCTAATGTAGCCATGAGCTGCTAGCTCCAAGCAAAGGTGCTGAGTGGGCTCCAAAGATCTGGTAACCTCACTTCTTTCAGAATACACACTCCCAGATTTTTATCATTTCTCACATTTGTATTCTTAAGCCCCAACTAACACTGCCTGGAGCCACAAAATATGACTTTGTATGACTTTTCACATATACAGTAGTACTTTTGACCACTAGTAGTGCTAGGGAGTAACAATTTTTACTGTTTGTCAGTATCTCAAATGCACTCATGCAATTGACAGTCGGTGGCAGTAATGTGCCAAGAAAAAAATAATGTGCCAACAAGGCAAGCAATAAGAAACTGTTAGCATGCTAACATGGGTGTAACATTTTATTACAAAAATCAGCTCTTCTAATGTTTTATGAAGTAGAAAATGACAGGTTTAACAGGTTTGTTTGGGCTCAAGGATAAACACAATATGGTTTAATGATGAACTGTGAAAAACTGCACAGGATACCTTTAATGAGTCACACAGCAAAATGTTCACCGTAATGGGTTATGGACCTCAAGGTATTTTCAAAAACCTCTGCAGCTGAATTGTCACCATACTGTTGTGGCATGAACTGAAAGGTTGGAAATCAATGAAAAAAATGACAATTGTGCTCAGCAGTATGCAAAGGTTAAAGGGCAAAATTGTGTAACTCACCAGTATAAACCTTTAATTTATCCTGTCCTCTGTCTTTAAATCGTAATGTGTGCTACAAGGTGGTAATAGCTTAACTAAAATACAGACCTTCTTCTGTATTTCCATCTCAGTGTGAGATCAGAAACCTGTCCAGGCCCATGGTGGTCACCCAGCATATTAGTTCATTGGCACCCAAACTGTCAAGGCCCCCCACGTGCCAAAGAACCAAGAGACTGAGCATCTCCCCTCTGACCAGTCCAGGCCCAGAGCACAGCAGTAAGTATCATTTATTTGATCATTTCTTCCAGTGTTTACTTACCGTCACACTCCCTCCTGAACACTCTGTCTCAAGGCTCTGTGATGCAGACGGGACCGGTGATGGGAATTGTATTCGCAGCCTTTGTGATGGGTGTCATCTTGATGGGCGGGCTATGGTGCATCTACAATTATACAGGTAATGAGATCAGCTTCCTTCTGTTAAAATCATGGTGTCAAATATATAATCATCTTAAAAACAGACAAATCAATTAAAACGTAATGATGATGACCATAACCATAAATATGTTTGGTTACTGTTGATCAGTGATTAATGTAATGCAATAGTGAGTGAACACTTTTTTGGCTATTTACAGTATTAATTGTAATAACTTTGTTTCCCGTCAACCTCAGATGTACTATGTGTTTAAACTAAGATGTGGGACATGGTAAACAACATACCTGATAATATACAGCATGTTGGCACTGTCATTGTGAGCATGTTATCATGCTGGTGTTAGCATTTAGCTCAAAGCACTACTGTTCCAAAGTACAACCTCACAGAGACTCTAACGTGGCTATAAACTGGCTATTTGGCTATTTGTTATTTCTAAAACTATTTAGATATTTTATAAAGTCAAATGAGTTTACTAGGCACATAATATTGTGATAAGAGATAATGTAGTTTTTAGGATTTGGGGTGTAATATGATGTGAAGGTTGACATTGACAAGACATTGAAGTAGCAATTTCTTACTTCTCCCATAGACATCCAGTCATTAGAGGATCAGGACACTTTCAGTTTGCAAGAAAAAAAATATTGACTCACTCTGGGGGTGGTCACCACCCCAATAGGTAAATTAGGTACAAATTACCAAAAGTGAATTTTGTGCCATTAGTAAATCCAAGGCAAAACATATGACTGTAATGTTTTCATTCTGAAAAAAAAATGAATGAAAACATTACAGAAACCACCAGTTATTATCACATGTGATGATGATGGCATTTTGGAGGCATTAGAAAGGGATTATAAATATATATGTATTATTTGAAGGGGCACGCCCAGCATCACTTGGAGAAGAAGGTCATTTAACAGATCAGACTAATGGGGGCCACAGCATCTGGAATTCGCCTTCACCGTCTTCTGATCAGTCCACGAGCTCGGTGTAGAGGTAAGACTGGATGAGGAAGGTCGTTTATTCTGTTTATCTGTTTCCACTTTGGGTGTGCTCAGTTTAATGTGCTCTTTAGGATTTCCATTAAAATATCAGGAGTGCTTTATATGACTGTTGAGGTTGAGGAGAGCATTATGACACCCAGTGTTTTGAGACTTCTCTTGAATTTATGCAAGGAAGTACGGTATACATCGTCTTGTCAAATACTACTGACTGGATTTCAGACTATACATTTTCCAATACACCGGGTCATATACAGTTTCCATTGACAAAATTTGACATTTGATTCCAGCTTTGTAATGCTCCCTTTGCACACATTCTGATGGTTATCATATTAACCTATATTTATGTGACATAACTATGTATTTCATATTATAGTGTTACTTACAGATTTTACAATTATAATATACAATAATATATTATAATATGTACTTATATGTACTAATTTTCCTTCCTCACTTTAATTGCAAATGCTGCCAGTTGTTCCAGTAAAATGATTCAATAAAATACTTTAAAGTACATTGTATAATACTACACGGAAATTAATGTTAATCATTGTCAATCATAAGTATCTGCCACTCTTTTGTTCAGTTCCAACACATGTTCTTAGGCGTACAGAATAGAAGCGAATCATAAGTGAACCTACAATGTTAAAGCTGTGTATTTAAAATAAACTGTAGTGTTTAAAAGTACTGCCGGTTCCAGAATATATGTCAGCATTAGATGAGAGCACCTGCAGATTGCAACTCTGATATGTCAGATAGGTCTGAACAGTTTTATTCTTTATCTCTTTCTCAGGATTTCCTCCTGCAAAATCTGAGAAAAGGAGAATTGGGACAGAAGTTCAAACAAATTGTGTGTGAGAGAGCACAGCTGCCTCTGTGTGCGCAGAGACATTTTTGTGCAGTTCAATAGTGAGTGTCGTTCATTGCCGTGTAGCAGAGATGTGAGAGAACCGAAACCATGTGAATAAACTATCACTTACTCATTACAGCATTGTAAAAAATCCCAGATGTTTGATTCAAAGTGAAACATTGTTTGTTCGATGCTGCCAACCATTTTACATAAAGTCATTTCAAATCAACAGTGAATCATCACATGCAGAGATCTTTAACTGGACTGGATAGGATATAAACTTGGTTGCAGTGACTCAAACAGAAGCCACATCCTCCTCGTCTATAGATAAGGAGCAGGAGGTTTGAAGGTTGAATTGAATTGTTGTAACTGTGAATATCAGCTGGATATCAAAACTTTCAAAACATATTGTATGTGAATTATTTTGTGTTCATAAGGCAAATAATAAAGATGTATTAAATGAACTAATATCTTGAAATCTAGTTTTTGAAAAATTACAGAACGTAATCGGTGTGATGTTATTTGTCATTTATCATATCATGCTGTGGCCCAGCAGCACATTTTGGACCCAATTATCATTTGTGTATATTGTAATTGGTGGTGAATTTCCTGAAAATATCATCATGTTTTACAGGTTATGGGCAGTGTGTTGTGGATGCTTCACACAAAACTAACAACAGAACTTTGTCAAACTAAATAAAAAACACACAAAATAAAGAGGATAAACCCATTTTATTAATATGAACTTTGAACCTCTTTTAATCATACATGTGAATGCCTAATTGAGAATTATTTACAAGTGCTTTTACACACAGTTTTAATATGACTCCATCACTGGACTCAGTTTTGAGTATACATATTTCCATAACCACACTGAGTCTGGTGGTGGTGCTGCAGGTCAACCCTGCGCTGGAAGCTGTGCTGACAGCGGGAGCAGTTGAACGGCCTGTAGCTGCTGTGCTTTCGGCTGTGGGTGATGAGGTTGGAGCTTTGGCTGAATCCTTTACCGCACACCTTACACACGTGTGGTTTCTCCCCTAAAGGAAGACCAGGAGAGCAAGAGAGTATGAATTTGAGCATTTTTAATATTAAAGTTCATTTACTGTAACTGTGCTCACTTCTACCTGTGTGTATGAATGTGTGTTTCTTCATGTCTGACTTCTGGTGGAACCGTTTGCCACAGTACTGGCATGGGTAAGGCCGCGTGTCCGAGTGGATGAGGAGGTGAGTGGACAGGGTGGACGAGCGCTTGAACACCTTTCCACACACCTTGCAGCCAAAGCTACGCTCCTGGGCATTTATGAACACATGCACACACAGTTATTCAGTATACAGAAAAAAATGAAATGAGAAATGAAAAAAATGATCATGTAAACATCTTCACTGTCCACTCACTGTACCTTAGTTTTTCCATAGCTGCCTATTTCTCTGAAGCTAAAGGGCATATGGAGCATGTCTGCAGCTGTAGGTGATCTTGTCAATGGGACAGAGATGGGGTTGCAAAGATGAGACTGCAGACCACCTCCTGATATTAAGACCTCTGAAATAGACTGAGGGAGACAGAGAGGCAGCAAAAGAAAAAAAAAAGAAAAGGAATCACCTTTATTCATTGAATCTTTTATTTAAATCTGTAATTCAGGTGTGGAAACATTCTTGGAAAAAAAAAAGGTTTTAGGCAATTTTAGTGTCAATGGAAATATATTTGCTTGAATAGCATTAACAAATGTGTTATCATAATCTGTTACTGTAATGTCAAGTGCAGTCATACACCTTGAGAAAAATACAGTCTGACCTCACAGATTTCATTTTCACAAACCCACCAAACCACTCTGCTGCTACTACTCTGTTGCCTTGCAAGTTATTTATTTATTTATTTATTTATTTATTTATTTATTTATTTATTTATTTATTTATTTATTTATTTATTTATTTATTTTATTCTGATTTAATTGCAACAACTGATGAGTACAGAAAGAATAAGCGACATTGTGATAATTTTCAAAATCCAGAGAGCTCTTACCTTTTCACAGAGCGGACACTGGCTGACAGGGGATTTGGGGTTGGTGTGCAACGTGTGGTTGAGTAACATGAAGACCAGTCTCTCCAGGTCCCTCTCTCTCTCAGATGCCTGGTGTCTTTCTGCTGACCAAAGTGAAGCTGGCAGGGAAGCATCTTTGTTCTCCACAGTGGCTTTTGTTAGAAAATGAAAGGATGACAAGGGTGGCAATTTCTTTAGTTTACGGAAAATGACTGAGAGTCATTTCTAGATTTTTGTAGGACATTTGCTTGTTCTGAATGCACTGATGAATCCTCAACACTGTCTCAAATAACTCAGAGCCTCCTTTTGTTGCCTTCATCTCCACTTTATGACAAAATATAATCAACAAAATCAACAATATTCACCTGGATTACTTTCAAGACGCTAAAGAAAATGTTGGATACCTGAAGCCAAGGGGGCACTGTGAGGCCGAACAGCCATCCTATCCAACAGTGAGTGGGTTTCAGCCAGAACATCTTTGACTCCTAATGCGGGGGTCAAAGGCTGCACAGCATCTTCAGGCTCCCTCCTGTCTTGCCCCTCAGACTGGTCAGCGTCGATTTGTGACTGGCAGTTCTGTCTAAAGGAGTCCTTAGTTTGACCAAGTAGATGAGTCCTTTTAGTCTTGACGAGGAACGATCGTGGCATGGCAGAAGTGTGACTGAGGAAGGTAGAAAAAAAAATCCTGCAGAATAAAAACCTGCAGAAGTCTGAAAAGTCAGATCTTTCATGTCACTTTTAGAGCTGCACACAGTCACATGTCGCACACCTGTTGGTGCATATTCAGTTACAATGCCAAGGCTTGAGGTTTTTTCTCAACAAATACAGCCTGCCACCTGCAAAAAGTGCCAGGGCTTTCACTGAGGATAACCCTGCTGTGATGTTGTCAGACAACTTCTAAACTGACACTGTACTACCACTTTTTACGCTTCTATTTTAATTACATACTCTCTATTTAGACTTTTGGAATGACAGCAGAATGATTTTAAATTTTAAGATGTTAATGTTCAGATTACCAGAATTTAAATAGTGAGTAAAAGTGAGTCAGTATTAATAAAAGTGAATGCTGAATTTATCAGGTTAACTATTTTGTGACTGGCTTTATCTTTTATTTTATTTTAATATTTTGCAAATAATTTTTTGAACCTGCTTTGGTGGTAATTTTAACATCATATCAGATCTTAAAAAGAGGAAATCCTGAAAAAGCAAGTAACAACTCAATAGAAATTACTGCTGACTAATTTTTAGATATGTTCCATGCATCTTCATGTATATTTTGTATCAGCTATTGTGATAAAGATAATTTCTTTAGTCAAATACTAATGATTCTGTATTATGGTGCAGAATATTCTCATCTGTCATTCTGTAAAATATCTTCCACAACCTGGTTGTTGTACAGACAAAGTTGTAAAGTGCCAGTAGTTATGTTTTAGGTACACAAGCTATCGAAACATAAATGATAAGATAAATTAAATATAACTTTGGGAGCATAACAAGGAGATTCCAGCTGAATTGCTGATCTTACCTCTGTATTGTGCAGCTGACGTTTGAGAGTTTCTTGTGTCGTCGATGCTTGTAACGTCCTCTTTTTTTTCTTTCTGTTACCAATCAACTGATGTCACAAAGAGATTTGATTTGATTTTCAAAGTCAAGCTGAGGATTGTGGGACAGGAGGCATGGGAGGGTTAAAAAAAAAAAGTCCAAAATAACAAAATAAAATCCTGAAAATATATATTTCCATCATGTTTTTTGATCGCCTTATTTTGACAAGCGTGTCTGTATAAAAATGACATTATGTCCATCTGCAAAAACTTTGGTAAATTGTACATGAAGATGTAGACTAGTTTGACGTGGCACTAATCATTTGATTGATTCATCACTAGAATGAATTTTACTGTAGGTGGACTTTTCCTCTTGAGAACATGTGGACCTTTACTACTGAAGTGCCCTCACTCTTTTCTACCGTATGTTTGTGTGTGTGTGTTCTCATGTGGTAGCCAGCCATCCCACACATTTCCATCTGTGAGCAGGATTTTTTTTTTTTTTTTGCACTGAATTATAGCTTACTTGTCTGTGCTCTAACCTTTTAAAAGGAAACAGTAATTTGGATATCATAACACTTTTCAGGTAACACAATAATAGACTGTATAAAGCCACATTTATAAATAACCTATTCCAAAATGACGCTGCAGCCTGTAGCAGCAGCTCCTGTCATGTTTTGTAATTTTTTGTTTATTTAGTTAGTATGTTTCTCTCGTTTGTTTTTTTTTTCAATCAATCAATACCTTGCAATTTCCCATCTAAATTAGATAAATAATAAAATAATATAGATTAGATAAATCTATCTATTTATCTAATCAGTTAGGAATTGTTAGAAATAATTCATTACAAATTATGAATACATAATCACTGGTCTTAAAGTTCTTAAGCACTATGTCTGATTTCAGGAAAAGATTGGTTTTAAATGCATACAATACTTAATTCAATACATTGTATCCTTTCCTACTGAACAACTTTTCAGGCTGGCAAATTTTTTTTTTTTTTGCTTTTTTTTCTTTTTTTATATTTTCTCGCCCTGCAAACACATTTACTACACCTGGGTTTTAACATATTTGCAGATACTGAGAATGGTGAAATACATGCTGTTATGAACAAAGTGTAAACTAAAACTAACGCAAAAGAAAAAAGTGTTAAATGATAAACACTTACTGAGTCATTGTCGTTGTGTGGCTTGTGAATACAACTTGCAAAGTTCCTGCTTCTTCTTCCTAACAAGATGTGAAGCATCCTCCCTCCTGAACACATTCACCAGTACACAGCATTAGCTGCAGCAAACTACACTAGCATCTGCTGTGTCTGTCCAACAGAAAACAGGCCAACTATTCAATTTATTCATCCATAAGAGCATAGAGAATACCGTGCTTTCATCATAATCAGCCTAATTGATACAGATTACTAAAATGTAGTAAATGACTGTTTTGCTTACTAAAGAAAAGTATATCTACCCCCACAGGGGGTATAAAATATTATTACACCCTCACCCCCTCAAAATGGAAAAACCCACAAAGAAATTCCTATGATGCAGCTTTTAAGTTAAATGTCATTGTTCTGGTTATCCGTGAAGAAAACAGAGAAGCTGCACCTAAGCTAATGAATCTATGGTGAGACGGTATATAAGCCTGTGAATATTCTTATTCATCCAGGTCATAGTTATCTCAAGGAGATTAAATCGAACGCAACTGGACTTGGTTATTTGTCTTTGAAGACGTTTCACCTCTCATCCAAGAGGCTTCATCAGTTCATGCTCGCTTGACTAGGCTGGGACTAGTCCAACTAGCTGGTGTAGAAACCCAGGTATTTAACCTCTGTGGAGGCAGTCCCATGGCCAGTGATGTCATTGGCTAATTAACACTCCATGTGCTCAACGACAGTCGTTTAGTGACAGTCGTTGGGGGTGCTGAAAGTTAGTTTCGACTTCATTAGTGCTCTATTGTGTTATAACGACAGTCGTTAGAGTCACATGGGGCCTTTTGTGAATGGCTGTTGTTCTTAGAGGCTAAGTTGCTGAATCTCCTGGGAAGAGATGAAAGGGCAGCATTGTAAATTGGAGATAGATGGTGTCGCAGGCCTCCTCCTCTGTTTAGGGATGGTTTTTCTAATTTCACATAGATGGCTTCTTTTACCCCTCTTTCAAACCATCTATCCTCTCTGTCCAGGATGTGAACATTGTTGTCCTCAAAGGAGTGAGCTTTCTCCTTGAGGTGTAAGTAGACAGCAGAGTCTAGGCCTGAGGAGTTGGGCCTCCTGTGTTGGTATTCTTTGCATTCCTCATTGCACTGTACTGCATACACCAGATTGTTTTTCTGAGTGTGTGGTGTTCTGTCTTTGGGGTGAACCAGTTTCTGTCTGAGTGTGTTGCTGGGTTTGAAATACACAGGGATACGGTGCTTGTTAAAGATCCTCCTGAGTTTCTCTGATACCCCAGATACATATGGAATGACTATGTTGTTTCTTTTGTCTTGTTTTTCTTGACGTCACAGTCTAAGAAGGGCAAACTGTTGTCCTTAACATCTTCTCTGGTGAACTTGATGTTTCTGTCCACTGAGTTGATGTGTCACCATGTTGTTTGCCTTCTTCATCATTATATCTCTATAGATGCATATACTTGGTAATGTAATCACTAACATTTCACTGGTCTTTAGTCTTTTTCTGTCCCTCAGTAGCATTGCCAAACCAGCAGATGATTCAGAAGGTTAAAACACTTTCAATAAAGGCACAATAAAACATTTGGAGCATTTTGTTGCAGACAATTAAAGTTGCTGAGGTCAATTCACAAGTCCCATTTAAGATTATGGTTGAACACAATGCCAAGGTACTTTGTAATTTGTAACAGATTGTATTTGGTTTGTATTTGTATTTCCTTTGTTTTAGAGGTTGTGTAGGAGAAGGTTTGACTTCTCACACCAATTTTGGAAGTAGTCAAAAACGGGGCCATGCTCCTTCTCCCCATCGCATAGGAGGCTCACCAAGCCAGTATCATCTATTGGGGAAAGTGCTCGTGCAAGAGTTGTATAAATACACTGACATGCCTACTCTGACCTGCTGGAGTCTACAGCTAAAAAAATCAACAATCTATGAAACTTCGGTGGCCAATATATCTGCTAAAATACTGGACTGAATAGTGTTAAAAGTGGTTGAAATGTCCACGAATAAAATCTTAGTGTGAGTCTTTGGAAGTGCAATAGAGTCATAATTGCATCTTCCATCCCTCTAGATGCTTGATAGGCAAATTGCACGGGATCTGTGTGTGTGCACTTCATGACCTGAGATGTCAATGCTATTGGGAGAAAGTCATTGGGCCCAATGTGTCTGGTAACTTTTGGTACAGGTACAATTGTGGATGTTTTCCATGGGATGCAGACTTCGTTAAGATTAAAAGAGGATCTAAAAATGTCAGTATACATTGTTGGCAGCTGTCCAGCACAGTGCTTTGAAACATTTCCACAATATTGTTAGAGTCAGCTGGTTTGTCATCTCCAGTCCCTCATTACCATGCAAAACAAGGGTACGTTTTCTCCTCGCTTTTTAACTAAGGTCTTACTTTTTCTTGGGTAGTGAACATACTAATAGTATATGTGCAGGCACCTTTTAACAGAACAGTTATTAAAATCCCAAAGAATAAACTTGAGTGCATCAGGTGAAGGTGACTCAAGTGTCTGTGAAAGATTAAAAATAATCTCTAATGCCTTATTAAAATTTACCTTTGGGTGTATATGTACCACAGTCAGGAAAATTTAATAAAACTTACTTTACAGATGAAAAAGTTGAAGAGAGATACACAGCAGATCAATGTCAGGGGTACATAGGTGCTCTCTCACCTGCCAACATAGGTGCTCTCTCACCTGCCAACTGAACTGCCAACAGACCACTGCCCCTGCAAGCCTTCTCAGTGATGTTGGGGTCTCAGTCAGTCCTGCACCAGAACGGCAAGAAGCCTGAAGGCTCAGCCTCACTGGAAATTATGTTACTGTCCAGCACTTGAAAATCACCAAAAGTTATTATTTTAGATTTTTAGACATTTTATAATAATCTTGATTCACTTTCTTTCAATTTCACTATTGCTAAAAATCACACAAGAAAAACTTTCTAACTGGAAAGTAGTGAAACAATTAAAATTAAAAAGAGGGAATTTCTACTTAAAATATTTAATCTACCCAGTTGCAGACATTGTAAAGCAATGTCGTACAGAATTTTCTATAACGCCATATATTGCCTATAATAAATACTGAAAAGAGTTTTCCTCACTTCAAATGCTTCTCAATTGAAACACAAAGGCCTGAATAATCTGACTTCAGATTGAAATCAAGTCATCAAGGGCCGTGTATGAACTAAAACCAAAGCATCTCTCAATTTGGCTGTATTTCTGCACATATCTCATTTGAATCCTGGTGTGAACACCATACAATGGAGCTGAATTTTGCCTTGATGTGCATGGAAAGAGACATGTCAGAGCACTGTGGTTAATGTGGTGGGGGGCTTGCAACCTTCGCCCAGGGGCTGTCAGGGAGAATAGACGAGAAGAGTTCAGGGAGCTGAGACGGGCTGGTGGGTTTGGTGGGTTTATGTCTCGTGTTCTGGGGGGTTCATGGGCTTCTTCCCCTGGTGGTATAAAACTGCCTTTCTAGGAACCTAAACCTCCGGGAGGAGGGAGGAAAAAAGAAAGTGCAAATCTAGTAAAAAGTTCATTTTCCCATTGTTTTGTTTTTGATATTCACTTATGACGCTATATATTTTAGTATTGTATGGTAAATGTGTAGGAGGAATGTGGTTCATGTGTGATATAAGTTACCAGCTATGTTAAAAATATTTAGGTTCCACGCTAATTCAAAACTAGAATATTTCCCTTTGGTTCTAAATGCTTTAAGAAAACCTCCAAAAATATTTTTGTGATCTTAGTGGAAAGCTGTCGGCTGCCATCAAACATAATTTCTTTCTATAACTGTTTTCCAAGTAGTAGATTGTGAATTCTTTTAACATTTAGTTTTTATATCACTTATCAAAACAACTGGCACCTTTCAAATAATCTCAGAGGATTTATCTGGCAATAGATTACACAAGTGTTTAATGAACCTAGATTTTTTAAATGGGCACGCCACCAATTTTACTCATCAAGACATATTTACTATTTAAATACATGTTGAGCAGACTATTAATGCAATAATATATTGCCAGGTAAAGTAGCAAACTTGACTGCAGCAGAGAGAAAATGTAAGAAAAGCTGTGCAAGATAATCATCTATCTCCATCTACCACACCACAGATCTATATGTAAAGTGGTTTTAATATGGCAGCAACGGAGATTAGCATATGTGCACATGTATAAGAATGCCATCACGATATAAAAGCATAACAGTTGTGTACAACATTACAACATGTTCACCGTCTATTTCTACTACAACTACATTCAGACAGTCCTAAAAACTCCATAACAAATATTAGCATCGAGGTGACAAATGTTTGTATGAGAATCTGATTAAATACCTATTACTTTCTCAATGTGGCACACATCAAAAAGCTGCAGTCTCAGTTTTTTGATATTTAGCTGGTTTCAGTAGGGGGACTTGACAAATAAAGCCCTGCGCCACTTTCTCACAGCTAACAGCTTCTCTATCTATCTGTCACCAGTTCACCTCCACCCACCCATTTCCTCAAACCCTTTCACAACAGTGCGGGGCTTTCTTTTCTGTGTCAGATGAGTGAAAGGAACTTGAACGCAAGCATAGAGAGATTTTGACATTTAATGTTAATGTTACTATTTTGAATGGAAATGTCTAGATGTGCTAAATATGTGCTTAATTTAGTTGTGATTAGAAAACAATGTATAACATAAAAGAGAGGCAGTGATGATGGTAAAACAGAATAACTAATAAGCAACATGGGATGTATAAACTACAACAAGTATATTTAGCCATGGGAACTGTGGATTGTACCTACTCTCAATATCACACTACATTGCAGGGTCATGTACAAAAGTTAACCCGCAACACTCAACCTCCCACTAAACAGGAAACCGATATTATGCTGATCTTTTTTTTTTTTGTTCTATGTTACAGCATTTCACATCCTCCTACTCCTTTCAATCAATCGCTTTTAAATTAGAAACATCAGAGATTTAGATTAAAATTTAAATTTTGTTTTTTTTTTCCATCCAGCAAGAATTTTCCCACGATGTCTATGAAAATTTAATTGCTGCATAAATATGCTCCACCACAATTATCATGTTATGTAAGGAGAAGGTGGTGATATTGATGATGATAATGATGATGACAATTTCTAAAATTCAGTCGACAGATGGGCATCCCCACTCCCACACGTGCTAACAACTCTCTGATGAGGTTCGTATCATTCTGACAATGCAAGATTACAGCAAGGTAAGGGGGTGTGAGAACTCAAAAATGACATGGTACCCAAGGGAGCTAAGACTGCCTACATCATTAAAGTTGGTGTTGGTATATATAGATAAAGCCTGTGCCTATAACCACAAATCTAAATAGTACATAAATATACACTGGTGCAGTACATATAATTTAATTATATACTGTAATCATTGGTGGCTTTAATATTTACCTCGATGTCAAGATGCCCTTGTTTAGAATAACAATAGTATTTTAACACTATACACCTATGCTAACAGCTCTATGAGGCTGTGGTAGGCACAGCAGTGTTTTGAGCTAAATGCTAACATCCGCATGCTAACATGAGCACAGTGATAACGCTAACATGCATGTTTAATTGGTAGCCTGTTAAACCTAGCTTATGTTCACCATCTTAGTTTAGCATGTTGGCTAACATTTGCCAAACAGCACAAAACACAAGTACAGCTGAGGAAGAACGTCAGTTGATATTTGGGCATACACCAAAGTATTGGTAAATGGATTCAAAGTTATTACCGAAGTTATTAAAATTTGTATTGTGGGGGACATGTATGTGTGTACCAAATTTCATGGCAATCCATCCGATATTTATCCATTTTACCAAAAAACAAGATTGGCAAACTCATTGTGGCATCAGTGCTGGACCGTATTCCCAGGATCCTATGTTCCCTAGTTAAGGTATTCTGTTAAAACACATTAACCCCTCTGTTGAGTTTGGGTGTCAAATTCAAACTGCTTATCCATTTTTTTTAATGGAACAAGGCTTCAAAACAGCTATATAAACACAGCCTAATCCTAACCCATAGGATCCTTGGAACATCCTTGGAATGACCCCGTGAAGGGAATCAGAGGATCAGCAAAGTCAGCATCATCTGGCATCATCAAGTATATTGAAGAAATTTTTTTTGCTAAGATATTTCAGCCTGGATCAAAGTGGTGGACCGATCGACTCACAGACTGACATTCCTCTCCATAAAGAGATGTTGCCAGCATGGCTAAGAATGGTTCTCCCTGATTCATTTCAATAAGACTATATGTTGTTGCAGGCAGGGTCCTGAAAAGAAAAACAATGCAGAAACACTTGATCCATCAAATACCATCCAAACACACATTCAAGTTAGATTACATTGTACCATGAACAACTAATTCTTCAATTTACCTTTACATCTTTGTGGTGGGGAAAAAAGACAATCGAGATAGCTTTTCATTGATATAAAACTTTGTCTCATAGTTGAACCACTGAGCTGTGCTTTGGCATCTGATAAAGATCGGTACCACTTTTAGCTTAGCTTAGCACAAAGACTGTAAATGGAGAAACTGCTAGCTAGCTCTGCTAGCACTAATTCTTGTGCAATGTCAATGAGGTGTAGCTTGTAGTGATGAACCTACGGGGAATTATCAACTGACTCTTCCTTCAGTTTTACAGAGCTTTATGTAATACTTACTAACTACAATTTTCATGTTTTATTTCTCTCTTACTACTCTCACAGGTAGAAAATAGACAGTGAACATAGTCAAA
Source organism: Pampus argenteus (assembly GCA_036937835.1). Lineage (NCBI taxonomy): Eukaryota > Metazoa > Chordata > Actinopteri > Scombriformes > Stromateidae > Pampus > Pampus argenteus. The sequence goes on from CM072878.1 coordinate 5,831,872, forward strand.
CATTTATCAGGTACAGAACCAGGTGTTTCCCTTTTTGGTGGAGACTAAAATCAAAGCATAAAGAAAGTGAAGATTCTACATTTGCCTAGTGGCCAGAAACATGACTCCAAATGAGTGATAATAATACTCTGTAATGTGTACATTTAAGAAGTTCACCATAAAAGCCTGATGATGTTTATGCTTCCACCAAGTGGACAAATAAATCAGTTATTGCAAGGTTTGAAGATGGCTACACCATTTGTTGTGCTGAGGTCTGTAGCAAGTTTGTGATGTTTTTTCAAAGCATGGACGTGTGAATCCTGTCACATAGCCCAACCCCACCCATAACATCTCTGCTGAAGGGCACAGTTATGTGAGTGTATGTGTGAGTGTGTATGTAGTAAATGATGAGGTGTGAAGCCGCATGCCTTTTTGCAGCACAACTCTGAAAGGGTGTTGATAGGATATCTGCCCCATGTAATGTTCAGCTAGCCACACCGCACCCCTGCTGTCTAAATTTAAAGCCATATTTCCCAGAATGAGATACATAAAAAAACACAGTTAGTTTCTCATGAGCTTGTAGACATTAATATGCTCTTAAAGATTAAAAAAAAAAGGAACTGAATGTTTTCTCAACGGCTGTTTCCAGGTCAAAATTGAATTTTGAACATTTGTTATTTCAAAGCTTATTATTCCCTTCTTGTCCTGGAGTGTAGTCCTCATATTCAGCACCACTTGAACTTCACTTCAAAATTACCTCCCCCAGTATAACCCTGTCCCCTTCAATTTCTTGCCAGACTGTTAGTTAATAAACTTGCACAATAGACTTTGTATTTCCACGGCCATGGCAGAGGGTTACGTCCTGGTAGTTGCTTCGTCGGTACAAAACAGCAGTAGGACTAAGATGCCCACTTGGTTTGTTAATTTTCAACATACATAAAGCATGTAAGTATTGTAATAAGATCAATAATATGACTAAGATCCAAAGCTGTTTTTAACCTTTGAACCATTGACAACAACAAATCTCACTTTCTGTCTCTCAGGCAACATTCACATTACAAATAATCCTGGACATGTATACTAGCACAACCGTGTCATCCATGTTTAAAATTTGACTGTTGCACAAATGTTATTGATGTTATTCTTGTATGCATCTGTGACAGTTTTTAGGACACTTGCCAGTGTTCAGATGTGCCACTTGGCACACGGCACTCACAAAAATCTGAATTGAGCATAAAGTGGCAATCTCGAACATCTCTGTTTTGTTTGTGGTAATTGCAGCCGTGGAGTTACATAACAGTTTGACTTAATTCTTTTACAACTAAAAAAAATGTTGATTCATGTATACAAGTGTAAACATGCCCACACACATGCAAATGGTTGTTGTTTTTTCTGTGGCATCAAGTAAATGAGAATCTCACTCACACATACCCCCAACCCATTTAATCACACTCAACATACACACAAACACCTTAATTTTCACATGTGTACATGTACGCTAGTACAGCACACACTGTGAAACAGCTGTGTAGAGTAGATCACATTGTGGTTCAGTGTCAGTTTGTGTCTGTGCTCCAGATTCTTCTTGGCCTAAATACAAAGAAACAATACAATGACTTACAAGTACTTTCCTCGGCCATCAGAGTCAGAACGTTCTGTAGGAAACAAAACTGGTTTCTCTACAGTAGATTATTTGTCTGGGGTTAAACAGTGTAGGTCTGCAATAGGATCTGCAACATCAATTGGATTAGGCCTCCAGTGTCAAATACAGCTGTGCAGTACAGTATCATCAGCAGCCTCTGCTGGATATTGCTGACTACAGTATTGTAATTTCTCTCTGTGGGATACCCAATAGTGGTGCAGTTTGCACAGGAAAGAGTTGAAAGCAACTAAATGAATAAATAACTAAATAAAAAAAACTGTTAATGTTGGTTTAAAGTCTTTTATCCAAGTAACTGATGGAAGTTGATTTTGAAATTAAATGCTAGACACTTGCAAATCATGGAGTGTGACTGAGTAGAAAAAATCAATTTACCAAAGAACTGTAGAACTTGTAAGGTACTTGTACTTTACTTAAAGTTAAGGATTTACATATTATGCAACTTTATACTTTTACATCACTACACTTCAAAAGGAAATATTGTACTTTTTACTCCATTTCATTTACTACTTAGTGTAGTCACTATTTACGTTAATCCACATTCAGATTTTACACACAAAACCCATCTTATAATAAAATATATGTTATGGAACAGTACACAAAGAAGGTAAAATCAGCTCCACCCCAAGCAGCTACAACTCTGCAATTTATGAAAAGTGTTATTATAAATGAACAGTAAGTACATTTTTCTGATAATACTTTTTTTTCTTGCGATTCCCTTTGATATTGTGCTCAGAGTAAGTCAGTTCTGAAGGGGTTAAAGGGTGCAGACATGCTCCCGGTGGGTCATGAACAGGCCTCTAGCACTGAATTAGATTTTTCAGCCACACATCCTCCGCTGTCATGGCAACCTATGAAAAGCTGTGTGTCGGCCAGCTGAGGAGGAGTTTGTTGTAAGTTTCAGGAGTTTTTCACGGCAGAACCGGACAGCACCGGAATGAAATTTCTGTAAGGTGGCTGTAAGCTGATCAGAAGAGAAAGAAAGAAAGGCAGGAAAACAAGTTATTTACCCAGGTAGGGGAAAGTTGATCGTTTACTGTTTTGAACATGTTCTTTTGTACACTAAGTAGTTGTTGCCTACAATGGACCTTTTGTCAGATGATGTTGGTACTATTTTTAAATTGGTTTACTTGTAACGTCCAACCATTGATCAAAAGATCTTCAAAGGCTGAAATTGACTAACGTTAAAGCTTAACAAAACTTCTTCTTGTGATGTTAAGAATTTTATGTACTTGATTGTCTATTAAAACATTAATCTTTTCTTGTTAAATTGAAACTGCTATTTAAAACAGGGTCTTTGCCAAGTACCTCCCATTCTGTGACCTGATCAGGATCTCCCTGGATCAGCTTGTGGTTATACTGTAATCTGATTTTCTGTTTAAAACTGGTGACTCCATAGGTCACATATTTTGATAGCTGTTACCACATGTGCAGACTCCATAATATTTAAATAGGGTCACAAATTGTTGACCCTCTACTGCGCATTGTCTAAATATTTCTTCACCATCTCAGAATTACTTTTGCAGTCATCCTTGTAGGACCCAGAGGTTGCCATGTTTTCCCTGTCAGAGCTGGCGCCTCTGAACCAGCATCAGGGCAGGTCTAAATTGTTGAAGCCGTGGTGGGAGGTCTTCATGGACTACTTGGTGGTCCTGATGCTGATGACATCTGTTCTGGCCTGTACTGAGCAGCTGTCTAGAGACAGAGTGGTGTGCATTCCTTTGGATCCTCTTGTAACAAATACTAGTGATCACAGATCCTCATCTAGCAGCAATGTGGCACTGACTCCATCTCCAAAGACGGCAACACACATTCCACACAACATCATCCCAAATCTTCAGTCTACGGCTCGGGGTCGACGCACGCACCTGGTCTACCAGCAGTATGTTTATATTAGCCAGGTACTGTAATACTAGCTTAACTTAATACTTAAAATGATTCAACAGAACAGGTGAAACCAAATAAATATGACACTAAATGATTGATGATGTTTCTCTGTGTTTGCAGGATGTATAAAACGTTTTGCTAACACATTCACCACAACGTTATGTTGCTTATTTTACCTTACTTCACTGCGCCAAAGTGACAAAGCAAATCTATAATTACAGGTTTAAGTGTTTGTCCATGTGTCTGTCTGTCTGTCTGTCTAGGTGTGCTACCATGAGGCTTTGCCTTTGTGCTCCCGTTTCTTTCCCTACATAGCCTTACTGCAGTCTCTAGTGCTAGTAGCCAGTGGCTCCTTCTGGCTCCACTTTCCCCATACTTCTGCCCGCATAGAGCACTTTCTGGCCATCTTGGCAAAATGCAGCGAGTCACCCTGGACATCTCAGGCCCTTTCCCATGCTGCCCAGCAAGAGAACATCCAAGAGAAGGAGGTGATGGAGGAGAGACGCCCACCACAACCTCCTCCCTCTTCAAATTCATCTTCGCCACCAGTGACCTGCACAAGACATTCAAGCATAGACTCAGGCACGGACAGTCCACTTTTGAAGAGGTCAGATGGTGCATCCTCTGTCACCCCTCCCTCCCCGTGCCCTTCCACACTCTCCTGTAACTCCACCATATCTTCTACATCCGTCGGCTCCAGGGTACACTTCCCTTCTTCCAAGCCCACATTTATGGTTGACAGTCCCACACAGGGAGTCAGTCTGGATAAAAGCGATGGGGAACAGGCCAGGGCACTGTTCGAAAGGGTCCGAAAATTTCGATCCCACTGTGAAAGCTCAGCTGTCATCTATAAGGTTAGAGATCCTCTAGCCTCAAAGATGTCCTGTATGTCAAGTCATTTTTGTCTGTTTTCATGTTTGCTTGTTCAAAGATGAAAATGTGTTTTGATGTGTCAATTTATTCATCACATCCTCTTTCATCTATGCAGGTCTACTTGGCTCAGACGATATTCAAATTGCTGATGGTAACGTTGATTGTGAGTTACACCATCCCTCTTCTCAGCTCCTTCTCCTTCACCCACACCTGTCACCCTGAGGAGCAGGCCCTGGTGGGCTACGCTACCTTTGAGTGTATCCATGTGCTCTCCTCCCTTCTACACAAACTGCTCGTGGCCTACTTGACATTACTGGGGCTGTATGGCCTGTTGAACTTTTACACCCTCAGTTGGATTTTACACAGGTCAGGACTTATAAAGTGTGCATTTGTGTATAGTGAACAGGATAAATGTGTTGGTGCTATGACGATACATTAAAAACAGTGTATCCTGATTCAAACTGTAAAGCTGTGCTACTAAATATCTTTAAATTAACAATGGAAAAAGATACCATGTCTGATGTGAAAGGTATCACTCATAGTGGCAAACTCACAAAGAATTAACAACATTTATGTTCCAAAACTTTACTGTTTTCATTCAGTGTCACCGCTCACATCAACATAGTTTCCAGCAGCAGCAGGCAGCTGTTTTAAGTGAGAACTATCTGACATTATTATGACAATTTGCATGCTATTACATACTACTTTTTATCCATAAAATAACAAAACTGAAAAAGATGTAACAAATCAGCATGTTCCATGGATTACCTATCTTAAATCAGTTTCAACTCCCTGACATTGAGTTTCATACTTTACTGAAAGTGAATGCTGAACTTTGGAAACGTTTCAGCAGTGACGTCAAGTGTTAAAAATGGGCTCGAACATGCAAAATGTACAGCAAGAGAGGGGGAATGTGCGTGTATAAGTGTTATAGGGTTGAATAGGGTTATGGGTGTATAATCTTATTTAAACAAGATAAACTAGTCTAAATGTAAAAAGTTTTATTAATAATTAGAGATTTCTTGACGACACAGACTGTTTTTGTTTAAAGGGCCTTTGAACAGAATAATGCCCATGAGGTTGAGCATGCCAGAGGTCTTATAATAGGATTAGAGTGCAATGTTGTGATGTTGTGTTTTGGGCTACAGTATATTCTGTGTGATATAGTTCTCTCTCTTTCTTTTTTTTTGTGGTCTGTGCCCTCTTTAGCTCTCTACGGCAGTATTCCTTCCACTCATTAAAGGAGTTGTGCTCCCTGAGAGATGTCCCTGACCTGAGAAATGACCTGGCCTTTCTTTTACATATGTTAGACCAATACGACCCTTTGCTGGCCCAGCGTCTGTCTGTTTTTTTGTCCCCTGTCAGTGAGAGCAGGCTGCTGGAGGAAAGCTTGGAGAGGCGCTGGGGGGAGGAGAAACTGCGTTCTATGTCTAGTGTGGATGCAAAAGGATGCTCCAAACTGCAACTGGTGGCCCTGCCACGCCTTCCTCCAGCCCTCTTCACCCTCAGCCAACTTCAGGTCCTCAAACTTGAGCTCATCACCGATGCCAGGTTTACCACACAGGTATCCAACATGACCTCACTCAGGTGAGTTGAGTTCATTGGTGAAGCCAACCTGTTAGACTTGCCCACCAAATTAAAACATATTCCTGTGTGTCTAGATGTTTTGGTGCGGTGAATGCCGTGATGTATGTACATATTGTACAAACACTTGTTTTTATATGTACTTAATTTAGTTTTTTAATTGGTTATTCCTATAACAGGGAGCTCCATCTCTATCACTGCACAGCAGCTGTGGATCCCAGTGCACTAGGAGTCCTCCAAGAACGTCTGGAAGTCCTCCACCTCACCTTTACTCAGGCATCAGAGATCCCCAGCTGGGTCCTCTCTCTCCGCAGCCTGCATGAGCTCCACCTCTCTGGTCGCCTGAGCAGTGAAGGTGGGGTGGGCCGCAGCTGGGCACTGGGGAGCCTCCGCCAATTACGTCACCTCCGTGTCCTGGTGATTCGAGGGATGTTACAGAGGATCCCAGGGGAGCTGTATGAAGTCGCCGGCAGCTTGGTTAGGCTAGAGATCTACAATGAAAGTACCAGGCTGCTTGTAATGACAGGCCTGAAGCGGATGTTCGACCTGACAGAGCTACAGCTGCAGGACTGCCAGCTAGAGCGATTACCCTCTGCCCTGCTGGCTCTGACCAACCTGCGGACACTCAACCTACAGCATAATAACTTGAGAACTCTGGAGGAACTGCTCAGTTTGGCTCATCTGCGACGTCTTTCTTGCCTCATACTTGCGTATAATCGTGTTCTGGCACTGCCGGCCAGTGTTGGTGTCCTTCGAAGCCTAGAGGTGCTAGATCTGTCCAACAACCAGATCCAGAACCTTACCCCAGCACTCTTTACTCTTCCCCGCCTTCGTAGACTTCTACTTGCTGGCAACCTGCTTGAGGAGCTGCCTGCAGAAGTGAAGGCACTGCAGCTCCTTACAGAGCTGGACCTCAGTGGAAACAAACTAGAAAGCATGCCTCCTGAACTCTTCAGCAGTTGTTTAGAGCTGCGCATTCTAAATGTGGCTTACAACTCTCTAAGTTCATTACCAAGGGGGATTGCAGCTTTAAATCAGCTGTGCAAGTTGGACTTGCGCAGTAACAGTTTGGAGGAACTGCCTGCTGAATTGGGCTGCTGCTCAGGGCTACACGGAGGTGGTCTTCTGGTCGAAGACTGGCTGTTTCTGTCTTTGCCCCCTTATGTTAGGGACTTCCTGAGCCATTCTTGCCCCCCCACTCACTCAGAGGGGCATTCCCGGCCAGAGTCAGACAGTTTCCCATATTTCTCTCCTACACAGTGGAGCTTCTCCTCTGCTTTGGAATCACAGATATAAGGCTAATGACTATCTGGCTGCTAACAGTATCCTAACACTAATAGCATTCTATTGGTAAGGCCTCTTTGCATACTGATGTATTTTTCTATTTTTAATGGGAGTTATGCTTTTAGCTATTTTTTAAGAATATAGTTTTACTGTATACTTACTTTGTCTTAATGTGACTGTTTAACAACTACAGTTATTGTATTGTATTGTTGCATTTACATTTTTTCCACATAGTAAACATATTGCACATTGAGTTTCTTATCACATTTAAATGATTTGCAGTAAATTGGCTAAAACACAGTTGAATAATAGGTATCGGGATATAATTCTGACGTAGACAAAATATTCATATAGGTAATTTTTCATGCAGCGTTAAAGACAAAAATTAACTAATTAATTCAAAAGAAGGAAGAATATGTGTATACAATAAAAACAACACTAATAAAATGATTAATTAAAGAAAGGGAGATAAGTAGTTTTAACATTCTTGTCACTGTTACATCACCAAGTTGTCTCTTATAATCAGTGTATAAGTACCTTTTTTGCCATAACATATACACCAGATATAGTGGTTTTCTACATATCCGAGTCCTTTATACAGGCTACATCAGCCTGGAAACCAGTCTTTGCCTGTGTAGTCCAAGGATGGGTTCACGATATTATAAATAAAGCTAATTGTTCTTGTCCTTCGTGGGCTTCCATACATAGAGTCTCGCATTGCTGTATCCCGCTTTTTTAAACCGCGGTGGACTGCGGAACATTTTTTGTCCAATCACTGGCTTTCTTTGCTGGTAAGTCTCCAAATCTACCAATGACCTGAACGCATTTCTACTGAGGCGGGACTTCCGGCTGCTCGTATAAACCAACTGAGGCCTCTCCATGCGGTGTTGATCTGTTGAACGCATAGCAAACATCGAAACGGTAAGAATGCAACATCGATTAGATTTTTAGATTTGAGTGGATTCTTAAAACGCCGACTCACCCATAGTAAGTCGTAATTGTTATTTATCGTGCCGAAGTTGTAAAGTAGCAACTATTGAATGAACTAGCATCCTTCATTGTTTGCTTGAGGGAGCTATTGCGCTAGCTAGCTAGCGTTTTGTAGCCTAGCATTAGATAGCCTAGCCAACGCAACAAACTTCCTCATAATGTTCACTAAATTAGTAGCCTTATGTTTTTCCTACTCCTAGCCTATTCTTCATAATTACGTATATATGATTTGTGTGTATTATTCGTGTAATTTGGCTGGTTAGTTGGTGTAATAGGTTAGCTTGCCACGTTAGCAATGGTTATGTAACACAATGGCTTTCCAGTGTAGTAAACGGCTCTCAAGCTAACCGGTATAGTTAATCCGACACTACTGGCTAAACTCCACCTACAGGGTTATCCAGAAATGTGTGATATTCTAGTTAAAGGCCCCACATGGATGCATGCATACATAATTACTGAATAAACTAACTCAAATATAAAAAGATAAATTAAAAATCAAGTGAATGTTATAGTAAATATCAATCATGGACGATCGTGCATCGTACGGTCAGAACTTAGTGTAATAATTATTGATACCACAAAGTATATACATATAACAGCAGCATATACCCAAAATATGAATTTGGAATACAACAGATGTGATGGACAATGCAAAAAATAAAAGTCCAGGTGCGCAGCCTGTCTTTAAAAACAATAATCTAACTTTTTGTGTTTCCACTCTTCTAGACAGACACAATGGCAGAGAATGATGTTGATAACGAGCTGCTCGATTATGAAGAGGATGAAGAGCCTCAGGGAGCCCCTGAGAGCGCAGCCCCCGCAGGCAAGAAGGAGGTGAAGGGTTCCTACGTTTCCATCCACAGCTCTGGCTTTAGAGATTTTCTCCTCAAACCAGAGCTGCTCCGTGCCATCATTGACTGTGGTTTTGAGCATCCGTCTGAAGGTGAGAACCATGGTTGACATTCATTTGTTACATATGGCAAACAGTGGCTTGTTTTAAGTTGGGTGTTGGTAGCTCTGTTTCTAGATAACAAACATGGGCAATAAGTATCACTGCAACTTTTTGACACTGAATACAGGACAGAGCTATAAATGCATACTGTCTCGCTTTAGGGAACATACTACTGCAAGAGTTGGGCTGGTTTTGTGTGAAATTTTAAATATTAGCTTGACTGTCATGCATGGCGTACTCTGTATGATGGCTTAAAATAATTGATCTACTGCAAATAACATGAAAGCACTTGCTCTTTTTTTAATGCAGTTCAGCATGAGTGCATCCCACAAGCTATCCTGGGCATGGACATCCTTTGCCAGGCCAAATCTGGTATGGGCAAGACAGCTGTGTTTGTGCTGGCCACACTGCAACAGATTGAACCTGTTGATGGACAGGTTAGTACATAAACTCAACACACAAGGTCTATGAGTTGTGTAAGCATTTTCAGATACTGAACAAAAAGCTGAGCTGCCTGATTGCCTTGAGTTTGTGATCAATGACAAGCCCAAGTTGCGTATACAAAATAAAGGGTTAGTCTTGGACCAAGTTAAAGGATTTTTTTTTTTTTGTCATTGTTGTTGCCTTTTTAACAACAAGCATTTGCCTGACAAAAGTTAAATTGACTTCATAGTGGGTAATTGACCACAAGTTTAAACAGTTCAGTAAAAGCATATTGTAAATAACACAGATCAAAATGTAGTTTTCTGGCTACTTTTAAACACTGTTAATGGAAATTAAATTGAAGTCTAAAGTGTCTGACTCACATTGCACTGTTTCACAGGTGTCTGTATTAGTCATGTGCCACACCCGAGAGCTGGCCTTCCAGATCAGCAAAGAGTACGAGCGTTTCTCCAAGTACATGCCCACAGTAAAAGCGGCAGTGTTCTTTGGTGGCCTGGCCATCAAGAAGGACGAGGAAGTCTTGAAAAAGAACTGCCCTCACATCGTTGTCGGAACGCCGGGCCGCATCCTCGCTCTCATTCGGAACAAGACCCTCACTCTGAAGAACGTCAAACATTTTGTCCTGGATGAGTGTGACAAAATGTTAGAGCAGCTAGGTGAGTCGTTTTTGTCGCATATTAGCTGATTTCTTTTTTTTTTCTCTCCCTCTGTTCCAGTTCAAATCTATTTTGATGTATTTGAAGGTTTTTATCCTCCAAACATGTATAAAATAAATCTTATCAATATTATTTTTTATTTTTTAACAATAAAGGAAACACATCTTTTGTACTGACCTTTTCTGTCTCCGACCTCTTTTGTGGCAGACATGAGACGTGACGTACAGGACATCTTCAGGATCACACCCCACGAGAAGCAGGTCATGATGTTCAGCGCAACACTGAGTAAAGAGATTCGACCAGTCTGCCGCAAATTCATGCAGGATGTAAGTGAACACGGAAATGTTGTTTACTTTAGAAGTTTTTACTGGTGTAACTAGATGCTGGCTAACCCTCTGCCACCCCCCTGTGTAGCCCATGGAAGTATTTGTGGATGACGAGACCAAACTTACACTCCACGGCCTGCAACAGTACTACTGCAAGCTGAAGGACAGCGAGAAGAACCGCAAGCTCTTTGACCTGCTTGACGTGTTGGAGTTCAACCAGGTAAACTGATGAAGCCGTTTCATGATCCATCAATGCAGAAGTGTATTGAGTTACTGCAATTTTAAATTGGGATCTGAAGGGTCTCCCTTTTAGGTTGCTTGCCCATGCTGCCTTTGCAGCTGTGTTTCAATGTCTTTGCTTTGCCTCTAGGTGGTGATCTTTGTTAAGTCAGTTCAGCGCTGCATTGCTCTGTCCCAGCTTCTGGTGGAACAAAATTTCCCTGCCATCGCCATCCACAGGGGAATGGCTCAGGAGGAGAGGTAAGCCTCGCATGCAAACATCTACCTCTCATACCTACTCTCATAAGATATGCTTCACTGAACTCCGAAGTATGTTTATGGAGCTTGAGGCCCCATCATTTAACTTGACACATCATTGACTTCAAAGGGGAGTTCAATGATGCCTACAGCAGCTGTGTTGATAATCCTCTCTGGCTCTGCCCCTACAGACTGTCTCGCTATCAGCAATTCAAGGACTTCCAAAGGCGGATCTTGGTGGCCACCAACCTCTTTGGCCGAGGGATGGACATTGAGCGAGTCAATATCGTCTTCAACTACGACATGCCAGAAGATTCTGACACCTATTTGCACAGGGTGAGAACTGCAGAGGGGAGAGCTGACTGCTCTTGTTTCTCTTTATTTTATGATGTTGGCCTTTTCCACAGCAGACATTTTGACATGTCACATTAGGGAAAACACAGCACAGGTGTTAGGTTAGTTTCAGGGTTCTTAACAACCCCTGTGCTTTTCCTACAATTACATTGAGCTGTCTGCTGTGGAAAATGCTTATTTGGTTTGAATGCTGTTCATTGTCTACTAAATTAAGAGTTTTTCACCAGCTCTTGCCTTCTCTGCACCTGTCAGGTTGCCCGTGCTGGTAGGTTTGGGACAAAAGGCCTGGCTATAACCTTTGTGTCTGACGAGACCGATGCCAAGATTCTAAATGACGTGCAGGATCGCTTTGAGGTCAATGTGGCTGAGCTGCCAGATGAGATTGACATCTCCTCTTACAGTAAGTCTTCCCAATTCCAAATGGCTATTGAAATGCATTGTTGCTTGATGATCTTAATAAAGTTAGCCTTAGGCTAACCTGTTGGAATGAGTGTAATTTGTAGATTAAATGGGATTCAAAGCAATATATCACTTTTTTTTTATTTTTTGTTTTGCTGAGCTGTTTAAGCCAGTGGGTTGTTGCCAGTTTTGGATTACCCCACAGATAATCAGCTGGTGTAATAAACACAGTCATTTTGGCCACTTGAGCCAACAGTTGGTGTTTTTAACTGTGCAGCTCTCAGCGAATGGAAACTGTCCTTACATGTTTAACCTGCTGGTGATAAGTTGGTATGTTCAGCTGTTGCTCATCATGATCTTTATTTTACATCAACTCGTGTCTCTCCTGTCTCTCTGTAGTTGAACAGTCCAGATGAGTACTCCAGCCAAGCAGAAGTCTCCCCTCCATGGATCTTGTCTTGTAGTTGGAAATGGACGTACTTCACTAATTTGAAAGCTCTGTTCGTTCCCCTTGTTCACCAAACGTGTATTTTTGTTTTTGCCAGTTTGGGTACCAGTGGGTGTGATTTGATTTTTAATTTGTCTTTTATTGTTTTTTGTTCAATGAAATTAAAACTTTTTATAAAATGCCATTTCACTATTGTGATCTCTTGTGAGGGTATTGTCTCTCTACGCCATTTTCATTGATTGATCACTATAAAAGTGATTTTTTTTTTTTAACCCTTTCTTTTTTCCTTTTTAAATGTTAAACTAGTTTTTCTATAGGACATTTGCATACCCCCAACTGCAAGAGATGATTTTTACAAAGTAGTCATGTAGTGACATTTAATTAGAGAATTTTAGATCACATGGCAGCTTTTTGTTTGAATTTCCAATCGATTGCTTCCAGAAAATGAAGTTGGAATTGGAGTCCAAGTAGTGAATTTGCAAGTTTCGATATAAGTATGTCATCAGCACACTGTATAAATCAATTGATGCTTAATATGTATCTCTTACCTTGTTTTTTTTTTTTTTTTTTTTGAAGTAAAATACAACTACACAAACATGTTAAGTCTGTCTGTTAAATCCAGGTATGGATCTAAAGGTCAATGAATATTGCTCTTCAACTGACCAATCATTGCCATGAAATGTTGCAAATTCTAATGTTTGTGGCTTTACATGCATCACCATCATCGGGGCAAATTTTTATTGAAAAACCTTTATAACTGATAAATGTTGGGTTTATAATTTATCTACATGATAGGAAAATGATCAACACAGTGTAGGAGTGAAAGTATCTTTATTCAAAAATGTGAAATGACACTCATCCAAACCTTAAAATCAAATGTGTTTGCCAACCGGTTGTGAGAAACATGTTAAATTGGCGTGTTTGTGAATGAGTCTTTTTTTTAATATATATACTGTTAAAAAGCATGATTTTATTATTACAGATGGTTTTAATGTACACTTAGACATAAAATTGTTTTCAAATTGGCACTTACTGTTAATATAGGTCTGAACCCTGCATTGTTCAGTGCTAAACTCTACGTGGACTACTTCAGTATAACTCAGTTAAAGGATTGGCCCTTATACAGCAGATACAACTACAAAAGAAGGTAACAACGCATCTGTACATAGCTGCTCTATAGTGTCCTTTTAACAAAACTAAACATACAGTACCAAAACCACTGCATCTACATAGCCAAATAGCAATGGCAACATGGCAAACACTTATCAAACACAATTTTCACCTGTAAAGTATAAAACCTAACGCGGTTGTAAGGTTCCATGGCAGCACAGTCTCTTGGCTAAGAAAGCCTATTGTAGCCAAGAGATGGTAGAAAATGCAAAATATTTCTGCAGTTTCGCAGAAAAAGCATCTAAGCCACTATTTTATGGCATAACAAAAACAAAACTGAGATAATAAAATGGTGCTTCAATAATTTAGAATCACCAGTGTAAAATATGCGTTTGGTTAAGATGAAAAACAGTTTGAAATGACTTCTTCATCCCCTCTGTATTACATGGGCGTGAGATAAAAGATTAGGTCATGATTGACGGTCATCGTAAGGTGCGTGAACTTAAACCTCCGTCCCAGTTAAGTACAATGCTTGGATTCCTAAAGGTCTTCAAAACCTGTCCTTGGAAACAGGTTGTTGTTGACCTCTGGTAGTCTTGGCCATGAAGCGCTTACAAAACTTACAAAACAGCCTTCAACAGCATTTCTCAGAAATAAACACTACTTTAACACAAAGAAGCACGAGTTGTTGTTTTGTTTCAGTGCCTGCATTGGTTACTGCTCGATTACAGGCCAGAGAGCGGTTCCACCCGCTAGTCCCAAATTACATGTTTGCTTCCGTACACGCAGTTTTCACTTTTTATTTTTATAGAATAGCAGTGAGTGACTGATTTTCCCTCACTGGCCCTCAGAGTCAGGATTGTAATTTGCACGGAATTAGGCGGTCGACTTCTTGACGCCAGAATCCCAGGCTTGTTCTTCTGGTGCTTGCTAAATGTCTCAGTTTCTTGTGGAGGCAAGGCAGGGGATGAGTCCAGCTGTGTAAACAACCTTTGACATATTCCCCACTAATACGTACAAAGCTTCAACCCATCAGGTTCAACTCTGACTTTTTCCAGTACATACCTCCTCTTCTCCTGTAGCCTTCATCATCCATCATTAGATATGGCTTTCTGACCACAGTGACCTCTGATTGCGACCCTGAGGTCAAGGCCCAGATCTGTGGGAGTTCTCTCCCTCCCATGGTTGACAGCTCTCAGCTGTTTTGTCCCTCTAAGATCCCCGTTCAGCCACACTGATGCTCCAAACATAGCAGCGCCGCCTTCCCTGGTGGCTGAGCACTGTGTCATCATATCGGTCTCAACAATAAATACCAATGAATAAATATCATAAAAAGACACAAGCTCAGAGCTGAAATGCTCCTCCATCTTCTATAACAAACCCAGTCTTTTCTGTGAAGTCCTCTCCATGACTCTTTATTCGGTTTATTAATACTCAGATATCAGAGTGCACGGACTGGTTTGATATCTGGCTCCAAAGAAAACTTCAGACCAGCTGTCTATTAGCTAGTCAGACATGTTGCTCAGTAAAAGAAATCACCAACATTCAGGCTTATGTGTGGCAGCTTTTGCTCCATCATCCCCAACAAAAGTCTCAGAGTTCAGGGGACATTTGGTGCATGGCAGCAACATGGTGACTGATTAAATCCACATTTTCCATAAAGATTTTGTCGCAGTCTGAAGAAGTCTGGCCGGACCAGAATCAACTTTTTTACTACTCTAAAGCAGGGGCTGGTCACTTTGCTCTTTTCAAGTTGGAGATGTGCCCAACTGATTCATTCTTCTTCTCCCCAATCTTCCCCAAATCATTTTCCACAAAAGATGTTTTGATGTGTGCACCTCGCTTGCGTCTACTCATAGATACTCTACGGACAGCTATTCTATAATGGGGATTGCTAGGGGGGAGAGTAAAAGTCTTTTTTTTTTTGTAAAGGAATGTAGGTTGGGGGGGATAATACTACTAATCGATGAACTTGTGTGTGTCTCCGTAGAGCCATCGCTGTGGGGGCATGGCGGCCTCATTGAGGTGGTTGCACTCATCGCTGCACTTGCAGGACTGGATGAACATCACGGACCTGTTGAAGCGTTCGCCATCAGGACAGGCGAATGTCACGCTGGCGGTGCGCGTGCGACGGGGTGAGCAGCAGCGGCCATCCCTACACACACCACAGTAGTTGGGCCTGTACAGGCGAGTGCTCCTGCAGCCAGCGTAGGACAGACGGTGGGGCTCAGGGGCCTTATGGGTACGAGAGCACTTCCTTCCTTTCTGTGGAGGGAGAAAGACGAAAGAAAATAAAAATCTTTTCTTTGGCAGCCTTGACGCTAGACACCAAACCAAAGAAATGTAGAGCGGGCTGAACACTGCTTTCCAGTGAAAGCTTTTTAGGATCACAGCAACACGAAATAACTCATTACTCAGGCACTGAGACATGAAAAACAGAGTTAATGCAGTTAAGTACAAATACATGGAAAAACAAAATAAAGGTCAGAGCAACAGATGAGTGCCGGAGAGAGAAGCATGCCAACAATAGCTAATGATTGACACTGTGGCACATTAACACCCACAGCAGCTCTGCAAACACTGGGAGAGCACAGTGAAACAGGTGCATAACAAGCCATCGGCCTCATGAGTGGCTGATGGCGTGAGGCAGAATGTTTTTGAGGGTGTTGCGTACGAAATGCGAGAGAGAAACAGAGTGCGTAAATCGAGTGCTCTTTAAAACCACACAACAAAGTGCCACTGAGTGCAGCTGACAGCCACAGTGTCACTGGTTTAGTGTGGGAGATCGCCACAACCTGTTACATTTCTAAAAGGTTCTTATATCTGTTGTGATATGTATGTATAGAGGACATCTGACATGATCTTCAACAATTTCATTTAGAAATGAATGAATTTAGGAATGGTGTGGTCGTGAGTCGAAGCCCCCTCAATACAGCGCCGCCTTAGAAATTCTGACCAGACATTAAAAAGAAACAAACAAGATACATTTTCGTTTTCTTCCACTTTATCCGTTTGTCGGGTCGCGGGGGCAGCATCTTCAGCAGGGAAGCCCAGACTTCCCTCTCCCTAGCCACTTCTGCCAGAGCCAGCTTCTGCAACCGGGGGTCAGAACGCCAGGGTCCCCGTCTCCGACTGCCGCCCATCTCTCTTTGCACCTTTTTCTAAGGGGTTCCCGCCCTGAGACCCCTGGTGGGCCCATGGGAAGGGGGTACAGCACCTGGTATTCCCAGGCGGTCTCCCATCCAAGTACTAACCAGGACTGACCCTGCTTAGCTTCTGAGATCAGATGAGATCGGGGGTGTTCAGGGTGGTATGGCTGCACCACAAGATACATTTTTACCAAGCTAATTATAAACCGATTTGTACATGAACAATAAAAATCTAATAAAACGATGCAGCCGCTTGTTGTTACAACCAGACTAGATTTGTAGTTTAACTATTTTCACTTATTAATGACCAAATATTATCATCGTATTCATAAGTGACATTATGTTTTTTCGATAACAGCTGCATAAGTGCTTTAATATATATATTTATATTTATGCAAACTCTGCCCAGGTTACTAACCCCAGCTTTGTCGTCATCCTGCTGGGGATGTTGCCCACACAGCAACAGAACCGTGAATAGATGGAAAGGGTTCCGGCTACAGAGAGATTCTGGGGAAGGGCGCTGCATACATGCCATGATATTAATACCAATCTGACCCCTTGAGAGCAATCCTTTCCTGAATGTATTTAGCCTGTTGGCTGGACTGCATGGTTGTGGGCCATTAGAGGAAGCACTGCCTTTATGAGCACCACAAATGCATTCCTCACCTTGACAGGGACAGATATGGAGCTGCAGGGCCGAATGTTGCACAGGCGCGTCTCCTTGATCAGCTTACACCGGGCATTGTCATTGGTAACACGAGAGGAAACGCCCATCCCGCAGCTCCGAGAACACTGGGACCAGGAAGTGGTCTGAACCACACATTGATCTCCCACCTGCCGCCATGCTAGGAGAAATGACAAAAGAGAGGATTTGTGAAGGAGAATAACAACAAAACATGTAGTGTCAAGAAAGAAAAAGTAAAATTGAGGGGGACCGGCGGGAGAGAGAGGGAAAAGGAGAGGCACAGAGAGATGCAAAGCACACTAGCCTCATTCACTGAACAGGCAACACTGACGCATAGAGAGGGTGATTACAGAGAGGGGAAAGCTGGGTGACAGAGGTATGTGCTGTGTGAGAGCTGTGTGTAAGAGAGAGAGCACCTCTGGTGTGCAAGGAGCCAGTGGAAAACAAGCCTCACATAAACGCTCACACACACACACACACACACACACACACACACACACAGGAGTGCAGATGCAGAGTGAAAAGCTCACAGTGGGGCCATTTGTGCGTCAGGGGTCTAAAATGACTAAAACATAAACATGATGCTTTACTGCATAGAGGAAACAGACTGGACTCTGAGGCGACATCGTGGCACCCTCTCTTACCCGCCAGGTGCTTGTTTCCACGTGGCTTGTCCCACTTTCGCCCCACCTCCACCAGCTCGTTACTCAGGGTGTCCTTCTCTTTTTTGGGTTTGTAAGGGTACAGTTTCCGGTAAAGTTTTGGATATGGCTTTGGGTAAGGGTAGGCTGGGTATGGAATGAAGGTATAAGGCGGGTAAGCCGGAGGTTGGGGTCGACGGTGCGCTGGGGGCATGACGGTGGTCCCCTTGTGGCAGTCGATGCTGAGGCAGCACTGGCCTGGCACCTTGACCAGCTGTGGGGCTGGACAGGAAGGGGAAGCAACAGGTAAATGGCTAGGGCAAAGGGGCACGCATCCTACGGCTCCATCGATGCAGGTGCACTGGTGCTTGCAACCAGCACGGAAATTCTCGCCATTTTGATAAATCCGCCCGTTGTATTCACAGGAGCGGCCCTCTGCCTTCGCTAAGGGGAAGGAAAAACACAAGTTTGTTAAAATACTTACTGCAAAACAATGTTTTCATATAACAAATATGGATCCAAAGGAAATAGGAAGAGGCTCATATGTAAATGCATCTTTAATATGCATAAGAAGAGAGAGGGACAGACACACTATTTCCTGATTTATGAAGCAAGCTCTATTCTTAGAGCAGAAGAGATTTTTGACTTGTTTACAATGTCCTTCCCCTTCACTGCCTCAGTGGGACTCCCCATACAACACCCCGGATACCCCCCTTTATATAGAAACACCCCCAAATAAACACACACATAAAAATACCACTGTGTGCGTGCGTGTTTGTGTGTTTCATGGGCCTGTTTGTGTACACACTGAACTACTTATATAAATCCTGGACTTGGCTGGGTTTCAGTCACAGCTCATGAAGGTGCTCTGTTTTTGAAACGTGGCACGGGCTTCAAACCTCAAGCCCCTATCAAAGAGAAAGTCCAGCCGTTTGGCTCGGAAGCCCGATTCCCCACCCTGAAGTTACACATTCCCTCATTCAACCTGAGCTAAACCCCAAACTCTGTGTCCAGTCTGTCCCCTGTCTTTCAGCCTCCCCACTCCACTGCTCCAGTACGTACCCCTGCAGATACCATGGGTACGGCTGACATCATTGCCATAGTTGCACTCCAGGCCTTTATGGTGGTCGCAGGGCCATCCTTCGTGGCAGTCCTGGTTGAGCTGGGCGGCGCACACCTTGCAGCAGCCGCAGCCATCCGGGACTGAACTGACCCCTGGGGGACAGGATAGGGGCCCTGCAGGACACTCGCACACCACTGGACAGCCTGCAGTCACCTACAGGAGGGAATGTACAGTACAGTCATGGCTCAGATTGCTTATATTGTGCACTGTGGTTAACCTGAATATGAAAAAAAACGACTTCATAGAGAACGGCTTCCATGTGAGCAGGACAATAGTTTGACTCATATTACACAGATCACAGAAATTCCTCAAAGTGTGTGTGGCTTTAACATTCACTGAATACCCAGCACTGTCCCAGGCCCCACAGGGATATCTGTAACCCTCTGTCGCCTTCCGCTTGGCATTCGCCGGGCAAGCAGGGATGAAAGGGACGTTCTCTGAACCCCCCAAAAAGAACCCCACCTCCTTGCTCCTACATCTTTTGTTTCTAACCCCCCTAGCCCCAGCAATTCCCAGCAGGTATTGAGATCACAGAGAACTGCCAGTCTAACTGTCCACAGTCAGATCACCCAAAGGGAACCCTTCCTGACTCTGCCACTCTCTCAACCCAGGCCAGGTCCCAGTGTGCCACTGCAGAAGATTTAAAAACAACCCTGAAGCAATTCCCTCTCTGGTTTCACTCACTGTTGGGAGTCTCAGGAAGGTATGAAGGCTGGATGTGACATTACACAATAACAATAACCTTCCATTTTGAGCATTATAGTTGGGTATAGTGTGGTACCTGGAACATCTTCTAACCAAAAGTCACATAATATTCCTGTAGATATTTATAGTGAGCAGGGAGTACATATTGACCTGAAGAGTATTTTTATCTCCATTGGTACGGCTGGATAATATTACTCTAGTGTCATGTGGATATAGTTGGTAAAAGGATGAATTGTCACAAGGTTTCCCAAAGATCTGACAGAGCTGAACACAAGTTTGTTCCAAATGATCGCTTCATCTTTTTATTTACATTTAAATGGGTGTCTAAACTGTGGATAGGGAGATAGAAATAGGCAGTGGTGGGACGTAACTAAGAACATTACTCAAGTACAATTTTGCGCTACTTTACTTCCATTATTTCCATTTTATGCTGTACCACTACTATGATGCCCTGTTATAGATTAAACTACCCAACAGTAATCTGAAATAGCTAAAGGTTGCCCCACTGTGATGAGCTACAACTGTAAAATGCTATTTACACATAAATGGATCAGTAATAACAATCCAATAATAAAACATAATTTCACAATACTGACTTCTTCTGCTTTTGATACTTATTGCTAATAATACGTATGTACTAAGTGACATTTGAGTGTTTTTATGTTGCAGTTTTGCTGCCTTTAGTAAAGAATGAGAAAGTTTAGATCACTCTTGTGCTTTACTTTACTTTACTTTACTTTACTTTACTTTACGTAGTAACACCTGAAACACGACTGAAGGTCCTCTGGTGGCCCCCAGACCCGACTTTGAGAACCATTATATGTTAAGGCAGATTCCCCACACATTACAATACAATATAACATTGAGTGATGACGGCAGGAGGTAAGTCTGTAGTGGCTACAGTGTTATAAACTGGCAAAGAGCTAAAAAGCCATTAAGCAACATGGTAATGTTACCAGTATACAGCAGCTCAAATCCGCTGGAGCTGCACGTATACAGTACAGACACGTGAGTCTTTATTCCTCAGTGTTTACATGAAGCATAACTGTGACAGAAAATAAACGTCATACACTCACCAAACCGACTGTCGCCACTTGCAGGACAGCAAATAATAGCAGTATTCCCATGCTGTCAGCTGGTTCACATGGAGAAAGAAAAAAATGTTTGTTTTGTTTTTCTTTAAAAAGCAATTTATATCTCAGAAAAAATAAATAAATCCTCCCCGGGCTCAGGAACAATGGGTTTTGTCCACAAAGAATAAATCCGACTCGCACAAAGATCCTCAAATGTCCTCCATCACTTGTAAATTGTCATCGATCAAAGTTTGAGGCTTGTATTTATATCAGCCCCGTGCCGTTTATGGCAGCCACGCCCACCCTGGATCTCCTTCAACCAATTAGGACGCAGGCGCGCGGCCAAGGTATCCCAACAGGGCGCGCGGTGGGCGGGGCGTGGAGATCCAACAGGAAGAGCTGAGGGTTCAGGTTAGGGGCGGGGCCAAGCATGAATACAGTCATTCATAAAAATTCAGAATTACTACATTCCAAAGAGGACCTGGCTTTTGAGTGTTTATTTATTTATGTTTGAGCGAAAATAATATTTTTGATGCTTTAAAGTTCTTTTCACACGCATACCTCTGTCCGACTGCTGCTTTGTGAAAAGTAAAATAAATATACTCAGCTGCTAGTCTGTGCTACATTAATACTGGGGCCAGCCATGGAAAACAGCTAGGAATTTCCTTCCCGCACTTTATAAAAATATTTCAGACAAGAGCTGCAGAGATAAAGTACATGCAGAAGGAGAGCAGAGTGGAGCTGGATATAACTACATGATTGAGTGATCGTGATGTTGAAAATGATTATTATAATCTCCAGTGCAATTCATCATTTTCCTTTCCTTCCACCATATCTTTAGCCCCCACATCCTTTTACCTACTCAAAGTTTCCCAGGACACCTCCCACTCTCTCTTTCTCTTTCTCTCTCTCTCTCTCTAACACACACGTACAAAAGCTACTCATGTAAACAGACAAGAATTTAGTTCATTTGGTTTAGGGTTTTTATTAAAGAGTGCAGAGCGGAGGTGGGTACTGCCCGGATAATCTTCCTGCCACCCCCCCAGACATGCACACAGGAAACTGGCCATCTACGGTACCAGCGCTGGTGGCAGCACACACATTTATGCACTCTCAGGCATACCAGTTCATTAAACTGTTCACCAGTGATGCAGTGAGCTGCTTGTTGAAATTCACTGAGAGGAATTGTGGGTAACTAAATTGTTGTTTTCCCCTGCAGTTTCCATACAGTCTAGCCTATCATTAGGCAGGGGGGATGCCTGCAGTCATTTGTCATCCCCCTTCATCCTCTATAAATCACCCCCTGCACTTACCAAATGGTCACATGTATTGATGTGTGTAGTAGGCTTGTGCTGCACAAACATGCACACAATTGCATATTGCAAACACACTGCAGCTCAATCCACAGGCGGTTAGCACACTTAGCCCCAGTTTGTGCCGCTCATATATTATCATTACATTCAAGTCACAGAGTTAAACATTTGATACTCCTAAAGATAGATACCTGGCATGAAAAAGTATTTAGTCTGCACAAAAGAAAGAATTATGTTTGACCTGTTTCCTTAGTGGTGACTGTTTCCTAATGCAAACAAAGTCAGAAATTACATATGTTCCTCCTTAGTTTGAACCAAACTTTAAAAAAGTATTATAGTATATCACTATATTTACCATGTATATATGTGACTATTATATCATATTTCCAGACAAAATAGAGCAATAATACTTTTCTTGTGTTGTACAGAGTAACACTTGGTATTTATTTTATTTATTTTTCAGAAAAACTAGATGCTGTGGCTCTAATGAAATAATACATGGAAGGCACAAACTGGGGTTAATACACATCATATACAATATGTGTTCACACACCCACAGATACACGCACACACACACACACACAGATGCCTACACAGAGAGCAAAATTATGTATTCACCAAACCATCCTCTTCCCACACAATCCATCTCTCTCTGTCAGAGTGCAGGGTGATGTAACAGGCCAGCGTAAACAAACCCAACAAAAAAACAAACAAACCACTGGATTCACTGAAGCTGTGTGTGTGTGTGTGTATGTGTGTGTGTGTGTGTGTGTGTGTCTGCACCCTTCTCACAACACAGACAGACACACGTACACACGCACAGAGGGAGAAATATGTTTTTGCTGTATTCATATTTAAATTCCATTTACTCATTAAAGACTGATTCCTTTGGTCTGAGTAGCTTCCACCCTAGACATAATAAACAAACATGCAGAGTTTCCAACACACCTAAGTAGAAGCATTCATTTGCTCTTGGGGACACTAGACTGCCACTGTGAACTTGCCCTGTGCGCTGACTTTATAATTTTAAACTGACAGCAAACGTCAACTTGTAATGGCTAAAGTGACTCAAGTCTGCTCTAAGAGTTCACTGGAACACCTCCCTTTCACTACTATTAAAAAGTCAAAGGAATGGTAATGGCTGGAGGTGCAGGGATGAGGGAGAGGGGGTGGAAGGCAAGCAATGGCAGGTGAAAAACAGATTGAAAAGTTCAAAAACAAGTCAGTGGAAATTCAAAAGAAGACAGATCGACTGGGAGTAAAAAGGAAAGAGGGAGGGAGAGAGAGAGAGCTGTAAAGCACATCGAGCCAGGGAAATACTGTATTAGGTAATTAGACAAGAAGAACAGGATAGCAGTGTGAGGTCAGTGGAACAAAAGCGGCTCACTTTTCACATCCGATTCTTTGGCACAAGGAGCACAACATGGTGAGTCAAGAAGAATAGTGATGGTCTTACTGTAAGGAAAGCTTTAAGAAAGAGTGTGTTTATACATGAGGGAAGCAGAGAGTAGGGAGACAGGAAGACAGGTGTGGGGTGTTTGTTCAGGAGAACTTGTGCCACACCTGCTGCATTGCTCCTCTTAGGGGACACTCTATCTCTTACTCTTTATATGGTACAGCCTTCAAACACACATAAATATTAATATGAACACAGTCACACGCATCTGTTTATTGATGCTTGCACATGTCAGCACTTTTGAGTTTTGGTCAGGTACAGCCGATCCAGGATTTAAGTAATGTAAGAGGTTGAAGCTTCTTACTCTGTCCACTCGAGAAAATATCACTATATTATTGTGGAAGGGTGGGTATTGTAAGGTAAAGTAGATAAGGTCTGAAACCAGCTGTTTTAGCTCCTGTCTCTTTAAGGGACCCGTCCCAATGAGGTCACTCTGTTCTGATTGGTTGGTTCTGGAAGTTGTGTCACATCCGACTTCCAGCCGCTCGGCTAATATCATAACAGTATATAAATAACAGAAAACCCACAAAAAATATAAGTCTGCTGCTGCCTGTGGGAGTTTCCAAAGATAATTTGCTTTTGGAAGATTTTTCAATTATTAGTTTCTTCTTGGTTTCATATTTTAAAATTGATACTATAATAGAATTGGGTGACCTTTTGGTTGTAGTTTAAGCTGTGCTGTTTTGCTAACTCCATTATGAGGTCAAAATTTAAATATCTGCTAAAATAATGACATTCATCGCTCTTAGTCGTTCTTTGGATTTAGTGCTACTATGTTATTAATTAATGCTAGCTAGCTAACGATAGTGAGCATGGTAAATCTGTCTTTGAAGAAGTTTCACCTCTCATCCAAGAGGCTTCATCAGTTCATGCTAGCTTGACTAGGCTGGGACTAGTTGGATGAGAGGTGAAACGTCTTCAAAGACAAATAACCAAGTCCAGTGCGTTCCTTGCGATAACCATGACCTGGATGAATGAGAATATTCACAGGCTTAGCATGGTAAATATTATACCTGCTTAATATCAGTATGTTAACATTGTCACATGTGAGAATGTTAGCATATATTAGGTGCTGTGTATCTTTTATTGTTGTCTGGGCAGGGACATGACTCTTTTGGGAACAAAAAACAAGTCCCCTTAATGTAAATAATTAATTTTAGGATGAAGACTTTAAGCTAAGCTTTAAAGCTAAGGTAAATTTAGGGCTATGTTAAGGTCAGGGTAAGGGTTAGGGTTAGACACGTGGTGGTTATGGTTAAGGTTAGAATAAGTCTCCAGGAAATTAATGTAAGTCAATGTAATGACCCCTGAAGAGATGGAAATCCAATGTGTGTGTGTGTGTGTTTGTGTGTGTGTGCAGCAAGCATGGGCAGCTATGAGTGAAAAGTGAGTGAAAAAAAAAAGATGCAGAGTGCAGCCTGTTCCAAAACAGAGAAGAAAGGAGAAAGAAAAACAAGCAAAGGGAGAGGTTAGTAGACTGCCAGTGAGAAAGGATGAGAGGAGGGGGCAAGGAATTTAAGTCCCAAAGTTATTTTTAAACCAAGAACAGGAACTCTACTGTTGACTTCCCAAACACTGAGACATAGATCAGCATAAGAGTGAATCTGGGAAAAGGAGACACAGAGGGTATGTATGCGCGCACAAACACATACACACACACACACACGCACGCACACAAACACATACAGCTGTCAGGTGTGTCATCCAAGGCACGTGTCTACATCCACACATGCATCCCTCATAACACATTTCGATCAACACATACCTATGCTTGATGCACATTTACTCAGGATACACTCAGGATACAGTTTCAACTAACTAAGTGAAATAAAGTTATCAACTGTAATCATCTTCCTGGCACAATCTGTTCAACAACAGGCCCTTTCTACTGTGTATGCTGTTCAAATGAAGATGTTGGAGGTTTGTAGGGAGTGAGCTAGATCAAAATTCACACACAAAGACGGGGACGGAGCATTCTATGTATGAACACACACCCTCCCATTCATGCGTGCTTTGTCAGGGGCTGTTGTATTCCCAACTGCAGGATTGTGCTGCCAGGAAACAAGTAAGGATGCAGAGCAGAGGGAATTAACAGCCACAAGGGACAAGCGATCAGGTGCAGCAGTTACAAGAATCCTAAGAAGTCGTTATCTGTTAGGAGACACGCAATGCAGTTTGCTCTGCGTCACAGAGTATCACTTCCTTCTGACCTTTAGCCCAGGTCAGCTCCTTCAGTGACAAGCGAGGTCAACCTTAGCACGCACTCTTGGGCCCCAGCACCCCTGGTGGGGTCAAAGGAAACTGGGTCACCTGTACCTGTTTGTCAGTGGATATGCATCTTACTGATGCGGCCCACCCCGCCAACCACCCAAGGTAAGGTCACGCCCTCTCCTTTGGATCCCCACTCCCCTCCTCTCTGCGTCTTTGCCCTCCCCTCACCTCCAAGGTGTCACAGAGAGCACCCTTGTTCTAGCCCTCTGGTCCTTTCCATCGGGACCCCTCAAAAATCCCAGATATCCCTGCAATTTCCGGTGCAATGTTTATTTGGCGGAAAGAGAGTTGGGGGGTGAGCTGCCTTGAAAAAAGAACCTCACTCACAAACAGTTTGGGCTGCGTTCGAGGGTAAACATGTACGGGAGGGGTATGCGAGGCAAGCGGTAAGAGGGACTGAGGCTTGTGTGTTCTGGTCCTGACACACAGATCCCACCTCAGCCAGGACACAGAGCATAGCTCTGTTCAGGCCCCAACGGCCACAGTTTAATAAACAACCCCCACCACCACCACCACACACACACACCTCCTGTCTGCCCCATGGACAGTGCCCTCAACTGGAGAAATCAGGGAAAAACTTGAAAAAAACAGGGTAGGACAATCACGACCAAGTGACTGAAATAAACGTCTCTGAGCGCTGAAAACAAGTGGGGGTTGCTGAGTAATTCCATGCAACATAACAGTAACACAAGGTGTTTGTGTTATTTGGTTCCCTCTGTGTATACACTGACCAGCTCCAGCAACTACTCTTAACAACTGCACAGTGTGTTGCAGAGATACTGCACCTGATTGCATTAATACATTACATGTTTAATTATTTAATTAAAAATCGATTAAATGCATGTACAACGGAATGATCAAGATGGAATGAATGAATGTATTAAATAACAGATGTTTTAATATATTTTTAAAATGAGAGCCAGAAAGAACGGAACATAACAGAAATATGAAACTCAGCCAGAACCTCTAAACCTGAGGAAGTCGGCGGTCTCTGTTCTTTGGCTGGCCGACAGCATCTCACTTCCTCCTTGATATGAGCGGCTGCAGCGGTGGTACGGTTAGGGAGCAGATGGGAGCGTTTGGGTAGGTGCAAGGTGAGGGTGGGGGGGAGTTTTCAGGAAGCAGGAGGGGCACATGTAGGAGCGTCTCTGACTGACAGATGGGAGGTAGGAAATGGGGGCGTCTGTCTCTTCTGTGGCTTGCCGCTGTGTCTGGCTCTCTGTGGCCTCTTGCCCCCCAGCGCCTGGATACAAATAGCCGCCGCTGGTTGTTTGTAATGATGGAGTCCTTCTCCTTGTTATCTGTAATGCCCAGACTTTGCAACCAGTTGCAGAGCCTTGCATCCTCTTCTTTCTCAGTGAGTGATGGCACTAAATATTTCTGTTTGCCTGCACAGTCTACCTTATAGATCCTCTTTCTCCTCTTCTGCTGCTGTTGCTGTCGTTGGTTGATCACAGCATCCTCTGATGTCTGAAGTGGAGTCACCAACCTGCCCTGCCTGCCTCTGTTTCTGCCGGTGGCTCTCTCAGATGGACAGAGGTGAGAAAACAGCTGCCTGTCCTGTGCCTCACGGTTTACTGAGAGTAGAGACCATGGTTCTGATAAAACACCCGACTTAAACACAGCTCTTCTGTGTAGACATGAGTCAGTTTCAGGTTGCTGAGCATTCAGCACTGTGCTGGAGTGAATACTTTCTGAGGGTACATCACTGCAACCCAATGAACATGTAATCTTACGAGCATGGTTGTCTGTCTGTATGTCCGTAAAGGTGTGTGTATCCAAGGCTTCAATAGTGTGTGTGTTTGCAGGCAGAACAGCTCTGGACCTGCAGAATATAGAGCGGAGTCGTTGGTGTGGGGGCAGGCTGGCAGAAAGTCCAGATAGTCCGATGCTGCGAAACAGCGGTGGAGGTCGAAGACTGGAAGAAGGTCTCATAACTCCAACTTTCCTCTGAGTGCTTTTATCCATCTTATTATTTGGGATGTGCTTCACAGCCGCCACTCAGATTTCCACCTATCGAGGAATAAATCGCTCATTCAACCATTTAGAATGATTTCTGCACACAGATTCACAAGAGTCCAAAGGGAAGGCGATCAAAAATACCTTGCAGTGAAGTCACCAAAGCGACCTGAAAAATGTCCAAAAGGTAGTGACTACACAGTAGAAACAGACCAAAAAAGTAAAATAAATAAAACTTGTGGGAATGGAGGAATAAGACCTAGAATCTTCATATACATACCAGCCAAAAAATACAGAGGAAGGCTGACTAACCTTACAAAAGGATGGCTGGTGGTGGTGATGGCCAATGCCCATGCCTCTGCGTAGAAACGTACAGATAGCTCAAAGAACCATAGCATTTCCACTTCATCATCTGTTCCTGGACATGGTTTACCACAACATCTTAGAACATGGAACAATTCCAGCCATGATCCTCTCTGTTCAGCATGTCTGACTTTGAGCCTTGGATGACACCCATCTCTATTTTAAATAACCCACCCACACACCCACCGTCTCTCTCTCTTTCATCCTGGTGCCCTCTTGGACATGAAAGGCACAGTGCATTGACCATACCATTCCAGCTCAATAAATCATGAATTAATAGTGAGCAGGAGATTTTAGTAATTTACTGAAGAAGATTAGATCCACACTCAAGCTATTGTGCATATGAATAATATCACAAAGAAATCTTAATTTAGCATAAAGAGTGGCAAAAGGTGGAAAGAGCGAGCCTGGCTCAGTCCAAAGGTTCAAAAAGCCTACCAGTACCTCTAACGCTCACTCATTAACACATTACATCTCACTTGTTTAAGCTATACAAAAACTGAATTATACAAACAGCAAGTTGTGGTTATATAAGCACTATGTGCCAGATTTTTCTGTATTCTACATCGTCTGTGTACAATCTGTAAATACTCTTGTTATATACAATTTGCTTATCTTATATTTATCAACATCTCATTTATTATTCAATCAACATTGCACTGTGAGTTACATTGAAAGCACTGGTGGCGCATGGGCAAAGAGAACCCATGTGAATGCCTATTGATTTGATATATAGCTGAATTTCTAACATCATAACTAAAGAATATTGTGTTTTAAGATCTGCTTTACGTGTTAAATGGGAAGCTTTCATTTATGCTATTCCAATGATTTGGCACAGTAAATGTAAATAAATTAAAATAGTTCAAAACATAATGCAACTGACACATGTTTTTCTTGCTTTAATCATTCCTCCTGTTTATACTGGCCATTAAGAGATTCCTTCATAATTCACTTTCAGTATAAGTGATGGGGGACGAAATCCACAGTCTTCCATCTGTGCGAAAGTGTATGTAAAGGTTAATTTGAAGCTAATAAAGGGTATCTTCTACTAGTCAGTATGATCAGAAGGATTTAAGCAAGTTAATTCAGTTTCAGTGGCCATTTGGCCACCTGACTATTGTTTAAAGGTGCACTTTAAACATTGTGAATCTATCCTTTAAAGCCCACCTCCACTCAAAAATGTGTTTTCATCTTGTTCCTCCAGTTGGATGTTTGAGCTTCACTGTGCAGAATGATGTATGTGCGAGTTGAGTTTGACACTACAAGGCTGTTCTCACATTCATCTGCTGAAAGTGGAAAGAAAATCAGATTTTAAGGGGCCTACCAGCAGCTACAAACATCTAGTTTGGAGCTATTCATGTTCCGATATTCCACTTACACACGTGTGATTTGGGAACTTGAAGCCTCCAGTGCACAAACAGTGAGAAACAGTGAGAAAGCTTGTGTCCAATAGGAAAACATAAGAAATTAAAAATATACCATATTCATAGATTCTTTTAATGAGGGAGAAGGAGTAGATGTAATTTGAGTAAAGTGAGTAACAGATTAACTATGAGCATGGTGAATTGTGACTGTCAAACAGGCTGCCAAACCAACTGAGATTAAATTCATTCCAGCTATAAAAGATTACATGCTGGCTAAAAGCAAACCAGAGCTGTACCCATGTTTAGCTAATTGTACTCAATTTTAAAAATGTGTATGTGCATTCTATTGTACTTCCATATGTGTAGTGTAGTGTATAGTGTTATTATGATAATGAAAGCTGTATATTCGAATTACACTGTACATATAAAGCCCGACTAGGAACAAGATTTGAAAATTAACAATAGCTATAAACTCTCTGTGCACCGGTTTCATGTTCCGTATTGAAACTTTGTTAAATGTCATCGTTCCTATCAAATCAAGTTCAAATAAAAATAAATGAGCAGACAGCCCTGTGCTTCTCGACCTGGCCAGGTGATGGGGCTGCTCACAGTACTGCGGGCTGGATGAAAGCAGCGTGGCCGCTTTATTATCTGCGGCTCTGCAGCGGAAGCACTTCATTGGTCCGCGAGGCCAAGTGCAGCTACAGCTAGACGACGAGGTAAACACTGAAAAGTCTGGTTTTATGCTACTTTATCTGCATTGAATGTGTCCAGTTTGTGAATGTGTCGCGAAAACTCTGCTCTCCGTTGTGAGTGATTGTGTGTTTCACGACGAGAGGAGGAGGCGGCGGTAAGGTTATGAGGAGGAGGAGGAGGAGGACGAAGAGGGCAAAGCCATACGTAACATAGGTTAATGGAAGAAGCCCAGTACGTAGCAACAACGAGAGACTGAAAACACCTCCGACTAAGCTGCCGGGGAATATAATAGTTGTTATGTAACGTTACAACGTTACGTGTTTATAGCTGTTGTGTGTTTGGTTGTAGGGTTTGTGTGTGTGTTTTGTAACAGCAGAGCTTAAAGTTAACCTCTTTAGCTTCACTTCCAAACACTGTGACGGTTTACAAGCTTGAGTATTTAAATACTAGCTAATATTGGCAAGTGTTTGTAAACTGTGTTGATAAACTTAAATGACCAGTCACAGGAATGTCCTCAATCAACAATATAAAACTAATAATAAAGAGTGCAAGTAAACTATTAAAGAATTTAAGAGATAGATATTAATAACAGAAGCTTCAGTGTTAATGGTGAATATGATAATGATGGATTTGCTGCTTTTCTTTGTGATATAGCATTGTAAACTGAATATGTATAGATTTTTGTTGGCCAAAGCAAGACATTTGAAGACATTAACTTGACACCCTGAGAAATTGTGATGGCTGCTTGTTAAACTTTTTTGATATTTCATAGACTGAGTTATTCAATTAAGGGGGAAAAAAGGGTTGTTGCAGCCTTAATCATTTTATAAATAATTTAGTGAAAAAGGCTCATCACAATTCCCTAAAGCCCAAGTTGACTTATTCAAATGTCTTCAAAGACCAGGAAAACAAGCAAATATTCATATCCATCTGCAACCAATAAATGTTTGACATTTTTTTTAAAGAATTGATGGATTTTTCATATTGTTGATAATTTATGTTCTGACTAACACGTATCATTTAATCCATTAATGGTGAGCTCTAGTCTAGTCCTTTTAACCCTGCATGTTAAATACAGGATTTCTAACATCCTACCTTTTTTTGACATGTTTTATAGAAGAGGTTTCTAATCTTGCATAATGTTGGCTACCATGACATTACAGTGGTGGGAGAATCTAGTTAAACCTTGTATTTTCTTGAACTAAACACACACAGCCTAAATCATACAGGAAACACACCCACCCCTGCATGTAGTCACGCTGGCCTTACATAAGTGTCCTCATGGGTTACAGTATGAGCATTGTGCAGTGCCTCCGTTTTCGACTCACCCAGTGTTAAACTGGTTTGAAATCACAATGAATTATATTAATTAACATTCATCTTCTGTTCTTTTTATTATATGTCTTTGGCACAGATGGCTCACAGACTGCTAGTGTGTAGAATTTGGACACTTTCTGCGAAACAGATCCGCTGCCTCCCAGCGTCCACCGCCACCATCACCTCCTCTTCTTTTTCCACCGCATCCCTGCAGTCCGCCACAACCCGGATATCCTTCCTCTCTCCCACACGCACACTGCCACGCACCCTTCCTCACACCTCTCGTCGTGAAGTCTCCTTCAACGTTCAGGACCACGAGGATTTCACGGAGAGGGTCATCAACAGTGACCTGCCTGTCCTAATTGACTTCCACGCACAGTGAGTACCTCGGGGAGGGGTAGTTGTAGATTGCTACTTGACCTAATTAGCTGTATTAAGGGAAACTATGTTGATGTGGTAAAATGGTTTACAAGTGGAGGCCAACAGGGTTAGGTGTTGAACACATTGTTTCTAATAACAAATGGTGAAGGTTATATTTTGAAATTCCAAAATGCTGTTTGAAATCATTTATTCGGTTATTGGAGATTTCTGTATGAACAGCGGCCCTGTTTCTTTGAATGACTAGAGGTGTTGCTGTTAAAAATAAATGCGTGTGTGTAAACAACTGACTATGGAAATTCTACTTTCAAGCCATGTGAAGTTACACAACAGCTATTGCAAAACAGCCACTGGATATATTGTGTCCTACAGAGAGGTCTTCATATCCATGGCTAAAATCCTAGACTAAAAACACATTTTTTTCAGTTAGCCTATGCACTTTGACTTTTAATCATTTCTTTGTTTTATATTCTACAGCCTGTGCTTTTTATTGTGTATTGCCTTCTTTGTATTTCTATTGTTTTTTATCTTTGTATAGTGTCCTTGGGTGTTTTGAAAGGCGCTCTGAAATAAAATGCATTATTATTATTATTATTATTATTATTATTATTATGGCATTTAGATTATTTGCTGTATCTGAGATGTATGGGGCCATGGAGATTACAATATGTACAATTTTTGGCATGGTATTGCTTAAATGCATGCTTAGCCCATCACAGTAAAAAAAAAAAATCTAATCTCAAGATAATTATGAACACATTTTCAAACAAGTCTTTATTTAACTGAAGCCTGGATATCATCAGTAGCCACATTTGACTTGCACACTTTCTGAGAAAGTACCACATAGCTTTATCATTTATTTATTGTTTTTATTATTCTGTTAGCTAAATGTTGATTAACTTATCATTTTTAGTTTTGTTTTTTTTATAAAAGTAACGATCATTGCAGCTCCAATGTCATAATTATTCATGTTTTTTTTTATTATAGTTCATTGAGGTAATGTCAATTTAAATGCACAGTGAGAAGCCTCTAAACTGATTTTTCTCTGTGTTTGTAAAGGTCTTTTTACTTGTCATGAAAAGTACTATTCCATGA
Organism: Pampus argenteus; assembly: GCA_036937835.1. NCBI lineage: Eukaryota > Metazoa > Chordata > Actinopteri > Scombriformes > Stromateidae > Pampus > Pampus argenteus. The sequence continues at coordinate 5,864,883 of CM072878.1, forward strand.
AAACATTTGTATAAACTGACTGACTGAGGAAATAACCCTGACGATGTCACCAGGGTTATGTCCAATATGGACTTTAACATTTTTATTAGAAAGCCTGTGTTATAAACTAAAGGTGTGGAGTTTTAAAGAGATGGATGTTTAGTGAAAGCCTAATCAAAGACTCTATAAAAATGTATTGTGGGAAATGTAGGATCCAGCGTTTCTGGACACTGAAAGTCAGGATATCGCAGCCTCTGTCACTTGGATTTTGAAGATTCTTTTTAATTTGCCCCGCCCCCCATCTTCATGAAAATACAGTACTAAATTGATGGCGTACCCCTTTAAAATCTGTAGTAGCTCATTGTCACTGACTTCAAGGAAATATACACTTTTTGTTCTGTTTGTGTGTTTTTAGGTGGTGTGGTCCCTGCAAGATTCTTGGACCAAGGTTGGAGAAGGCTGTTGCAAAACAGAAAGGCCGTGTTGCCATGGCAAAAGTTGACATAGACGATCACACAGACCTGGCTATTGAATACGGGGTGAGATTTGCACCTTTAACTGCCTTTGTGTATAAAAGTGTTATACAAGTAAAATTGACTTAACATTGTTATTCGCTGTGTTGTGAAATATAATTTGCAGTGAATTTTACAAATTGGACGTCATTAAATCATATTATTATTATTATTATTATTATTCGTGTCGTATAACATGTTACTCGGCCTGTCTCCAGGTGTCCGCTGTTCCCACAGTGATCGCCATGCGAGGAGGTGACGTTGTCGACCATTTTGTGGGTATCAAGGATGATGATGAGCTGGACTCATTTGTCAGCAAGATCATCGGACAATAAACCAGCGGTCCAAGCCATGCTGTTGACCATCATCATCATCATCTTGCGGTTTTGTAATATTCTGGCATGATCGGCAGCAGTTAGCTGACTGTTAAGCAACAGCCACCACATAAATAGAAACCTTGCCATAATCCCAGCTGGTAAACTCTCAAATGCTCACACCCATCCCTAGACACACTGCTACCGCTGCGCAGTATTGATTCTGTCTCTCTATCTCCTTGTCTCGCTCTGTTTCGTTTGTCTAGTAATGGGTGTGTGCCTACGTTAACTTGCTGTTTAGTTCCACTTCTCTTGAATAATGTGACAGTTCCACGACTATTCATTATACCTCTAGAGCAGGTGAGCTGGTGTGTAACAGCTAGCTGTAAAAGTCTAAAAGAATGGAATATACACCGCTGTACTGCACTTATACTGTATAACATGAGGGATGAACATTTATAGTTTTAGAGGTAAAGAGGATTTAATTTAAAACCTGAAGATACTCAATGAGGTTTGCGACAGTGTTACCTGTAGTTCCTGTTTTTGTCCACATGAGGGTATCCTTTCTCTAACATCACAAAGCCGCACATGGTCATTGTACACCATTATGCCTAATAATGTGAGAAAGGAATAGGTATGTTTCTGTATGTGTCTTTGGGTCCTGACTGTGAAACTTATGTCAAGCGGGAACTGCAAATATGAGTTTCCTTTAGTTTATTACAGAAATGAACTCTTAAATACCAGAAACATGAACAAGTGAAGTAATAAAGGAGTCAAAAGATGTTCTGTATTTCATTTGTGTTTTTGTCTGTGGTTGCAAAAGCATCTGAGCTTTATTGTCCCTAATGATGCTAATTCAATATTCTAGTTATGTACTACTTTGTTAGCTGTTTTGACATCACTGTGATATGCAGAAATAGGCTGCAGGTCTGATGTTTGTATGAGCAGGATTTGAAGGGGAGAGAAAGTGGAGTTTTTAAGTATAATTAGTTAATAAATCAAGAGCGTAAGGTGTTCAAATGATGTACTCAAGGCAGCTCTTAATAATCAACTGTTATATTAGACGTCTGTGTTCTGTGTCTCCCATCTCTCCGCCTTCTGTCTGAACATGTAGTTGTTACCCATGCTGTCACAACCCTCTCATCAGTAAAAAGGAAATGCCTACACTCCACCCTTTACTTATTGCATCTCACCAAAACACCTCTCTTCTGTCATCCCCTTAAATCAAGAGTGTCTGTCTCTAATCTCAATTTTATAATGTCTTCAATTCAGTCTCACAGCTATCAAGTGAGCTGGATTACCAACCAGGCAAAAACAGGAACTGTCTAGCGGCCCCAAAAGCCCAGTTTTACAGGTTTACATTGGAGCTGCAACAATTGGTTGCAAAATTAATTGGCAACTATTTTGAGAGTCAAATGATCATTTTTCAGTCATTTTCTAATGTTTTTAATTATTCGAGAAAATAACTGGCAGATTAATCGATGATTAAACTAATCATTAGTATTTGCAACACTGAAGCACAATGTCAGCTATGTCCTTCATCTTGTGGCTCTGGTCTGTGTCAAAGTCTAGTTTAATGCCTGACATGTTTTATTTCATAGTATGCTCACTTACATTCAACTGAGGGCAAGGTAGTGTTATTATCATAGCAGTACTAGCTGCAGTCAACAATTATTTTCATTACTAATAGGACAGTTGACAACAGTACAGTACAGTACAAAATGTAAAATTAGTGAAAAACCTTCCTGTGTCTCACCATGTGTGACTGAATCCAGCCTTTAAATGGCCTGAACATCACACCAACACAGTGTGGTACTTTACACCCGCTCCGTATTTGTGACTTTTGTCTACAAGCTGCCATGGTTCCTAATTACAGTATAAAAACAAAAGTAATAAATTTGTACGTTATCTCTGCACGTTATCAATCATTAATCAGACCTGTAAGGCATGGCACGTTTATTTGCACAGCACGTGTCATATAACAATTCAATTTCATTGCCTTACATGACGATAAAAAAGCTGCGTCCTCCAATAGGGAAAAAGCAGATGTTTGTGCCAGTGGTTAGGGTCATGGTTAGGGTGAGACAGTGGAGTAAATGAGGTCAAATGAGGCTGATGTGAGGAAGACAGGAGAGCACCTGTGCAGTCATCATTTCATCATCCCCCTCTTCTCTCACGACTTCTTAACTGAAGAACATCCTGGCATGTCATTACAGAGCCCACAGCTGACGAGGGTCTCCAGACTGCTTATTAAGTGCACATCTTCTAGTGGTCCTGGCTTGGATTAGATCATCGCAAATGAAGCCCCGGGATATATTCATGCAGAGCTGCTCAGTAGCAACCAGAGGCAGAGAGGCCCAGCGGTTTGCTGAACATATGGGGAATTCCACTGGCATTACATAAGGAGGTGTGAGTGAAGTAAGTGGGTTGGATCAGCCAGTGCTGATACACACACACACAGATGAAAGACATTCCTGCATAGTTTTGAGATGTCTGCATGATAGAACTTTTGTTAATCATCTGCCATTTTTAACCACCTTCTGCCTCGTCTGTGTGTTGCCCTGCCTCTAAATAATCTGTGACTTGGGTCTCCAGCCCCCCCCCCCAGACATACACCCGGCTGGCTCATCCTCTTCGTCTGCCTTCAGACAAAGAGGAAAGAAATGACGACAGGCTCCAAAGGTTCAAGAGCAGCATGTAACCCTACACCTCTTCCGCCAAAAACAATAGACCACACCTCCATCCTCGCTCCCGCTGTCTCTCTCTCTTACTCAACCATTCTTGTGACCATATAAGGCAAAAAAAAAGACAGGGGAAGCCAGCGGCTGCTGAACAAACGAGCCGAGAGGCAGAGTTGCAGAATTCTTCTTGTGACTCTCCCTGTTTGCCTGCCTTTCTCAGAGCCTTTAACTGTTCATGTTGTGTGTTTGTTTGAAACAGAAATTGGTTTGTTTTTCATCCAAATGTGTGTGTGTGTGTGTGTGTATGTGTGTGTGTGTGAGAGAGAGAGAGAGACATGCATGTTTGTGTGCTTGCATTGCATGATTTTTGTGTTGAAGTGTGTGGGAGAGAAAGAGCGAGAGAGACTCTGTAACAACACCCAGTTCTGGCACAGCCGGAGAGTATTCTGTGTTTATAGTAAATAGATAGCTGTATTTACATTTTAAACACATGCTGCCCTCTACCTTGTTAGGTCTCCATTCTGTTCCAGACAAATGCCAAGCAGAGACCAGACAAAGCTACTACTGTTGGTGTTTTCTATCACTCCATCTTTTTCCTCATGCAACATAACACACAGCTTACAATACCACACAGACCTTGTCACATTAATACAGATGATAAATGATTAAAGAGAGACCCAGTTTAGCATAACAGGGACATTCTTTGCGTACTTTGCCTTTATTCTACATTCCCGAGTTTTGTGAGTCAACATACGTCTTATCGCTCCTTCCTGTGTACTGATTACTAAGGAAAGGAGGAGCATGGAAGCGTTAGACACAGGGCAAGACTAAGGAACAGACGGAATAAACAACCAGTTAGTTCCATACTCTCATTATTGCATATCTTAAAAGCTGGAGTTGCTCTTGATTATTCTTTCAGGCCTTTTAGATACAAACAAAACACTCAGCATTGCTTGTTTTATTGAAGCATGTTGCGTAAATACTGTGGTCTTGGCAGAAGGTTTGTACATGACTGCAGTGTGTTTACCCTCACATTCAAGCATGTGTGTGTTGATTGTTTTCTCAGTGTATGCCAGGTAAGAGGTCAAAGAGGATCTGGGTCAAACTGGAGCAATATAACCTATTTTCTGTCAGATGTGATGCAAGTCTGAGCTGCAGTGTATATATATATATATATATATATATATATATATATATATATATATATATATATATACATGTATGTGTGTGTGCATGTGCATGAAGGCACAGATTCTCATCAAGACACTCGAGCGTGAATTTCCACACACATGAATTCACACAAGTAATTACACAGTGAGAGCGGTCAGTGAGTTAACATGCCACCCTTTTAACATGCTGACATTGAATAGGTTTCCTTCTTCCTGACTGGATGATATAATGGCTTTACACACCCTGAATTACAGACACACCCTGCTGCTATTACAACCAACTGAAGGAAAAAAGAGTAAAAGAGAGACAGAGTAGGTCACATTGAAAAGGAGAGCGGAGGCAGCGAGGAGGGAGGGAGGGAGGGAGGGAGGGAGGGTGAGGTCAGAAGTGTCCATATTTGGTAATTCATGCCTGCATTTTAATCCTACATTTCTGTCTGTGCTCCATTCTGTTTGTTTTGAGTCCTGTGTCATTATTATGTGTAATATGTATGTATAATATGTATAAACCCATCTGAAATTCATGTACTTTTTTTGACATGTGTTTGTATGTGAATTTGAAATATGTGAACTTTTATTTTTCATTTTTGGCTTTGAATTCAAAGTTCTTCTTCGTAATGTCCCATCTCTATTTCTTTTCACTCCCAGTCATTCTTCCTCCTCTCTGCCTCTCTTGGCATCTGGTCTTGCTCAAGTACAGGCTGACCTTCGACCTCTCAACTCTCAGTTTCGGATATTTCCCATCCATCCATCCCAGAGAGGGAGCGAGCGAGTGTGAGATTTATTGATTTTTCCAGGCAGGCATGTTGAACATGTTCAATGTTTTGCTCTACATACATGTGATCCCCAGCTGCTAAACATATAGAAAAAACACATTCCTTTCATAATGACACATAGCGGACGTAAATCACACATTGTACAGAAAATGTGATTTTCCTATGTTTGTCAGAGGATGCCAGCCATACCTGAAACACCATCCTCATATAAAGTGACTTCTTGAGATAAACAGTTGTCATTGTGTGTTGAGCTGAATGTTGAAAATGATGGTGCTGTGTGTTAATATCACCTACAGAGGAAATATTTGCATCTGGGGCATCACCCCCTTATTGGCAAAGGGCAGACAAAACAGAAAGGGGTCAAAACTTTTGATAGTCTGAGTGGAACCACATTGTACCATTCTCTGTGTAGACTTTTGGCAACACCACTGCAGAGCTTTGATCTCCACATCCATCATCTCACTCATCTGTTTTTTTTGTTCACTTTTCTTGCACCAGTGTCACACTCCCCTCCTATTATTTCTCTCTCTCTCTTGATTTTTTTTTTTTTACATCCAATTGATTCATTTTCTAGATATATGTTGATTTCTATGTGATATCACCCACATATAAAAACTGTATCTCTTATCGTCCTCATTGCTTTTTGACAATACTTAGAGCATATTTTTTAAGCACCCAAAAAAACAACCAACAAATGTCCTATTTGAAAACTGAAAATTGTGTTTCCCTCCTTCACATTAACTAGTTTATTGCCCACAGCAGTTTTCATGTTGTGTTAGCATGTCTAGTCATGGCCAGGTTTACCTGTTTGGGAACCTGCAAGAGTAAATCCCATAACTATACTACACTTTATTGTACGCTCTCTTGATCCCATTGTACACCCGACAGGTGTACTAGTGCAGTTAAAATTAGGTAAAACAATAATTCAAGTACATAAAACACTGACAAAACATGCTTTATTATACATGTATTTGCCTTTATTGAACCCAAATTAGGATTTTAGGAATTAGACTTTTTTTATATTGATATATAATATATGGCGTTGTACAGACTGTAGAGCAATTTGAGGTAAATTTGTGATTTTGCGCTATAATAAAAAAAAATATGACTTGACTGTGATTGCTGAGTTTGTTTACATTTCAACTTCAAAAGTGAGATGTTCAAGATCCTATTGGCCAATATCCACCCTGCTGAAGTGTCCATGGGCCAGACACTGAATCTTTACTGTGACCTCTGACCTCTTTTTCAATGGGAGAAAATATCACAGAGGCATAAATGAAGTCCTACACTATATATAATACATCATCTTTAGTCCAGTATCTGACAGAAGCGCCAGAGGTGGACAGTTTCAACAAGCTTAAAACATTGCCAGAGTTTTTGTTACAGTTGAAGAAACACTTTGTTGTCTGTGGAGTTAAAGTATTGAAGAACACAAACAGATAATAGCGTTATTAGTCAGTATTGAAAAGCCCAGTCATGCCTGTGTGTGTGGGATTTACATCAGAAGTACTATCAAATAGCTGCAGGCTGAAGCCATCACTGCCACTTGTTTTCAAAGCAGGCAGCAGGGCAGACTAGACCCTGTTGACACATGGGGGGAACCTGGATGATGCGGTCCATCCTGAGAGTGACTGGTACTTATATGGTCATAAAAATCCTTAGTATGCACATACCTCTCTCATTAAACACAGCTTTATCTGTAACCCCTTCCCTCCTCTCAGCGCTTTCAAGTTCAGTCCTCCCTGCTCAGTGGCTGTCACTCCTCCGCTCGGGCACGCCTTAGCCGTAATATGATTGGCTCAAAGTGTGAGGATTAAAAAAAGATCACGGCAGTCATAGGCCGGAGGGGCGGATACAAGCGGGCCGGTGCCCGCCTCGTCCTGGACCGCACCCCGACTCCCGCTAGCTACGTACTGAGTAAAATTACGCTAACCAGTGAGCAGCCAGTGGAAGAGGGAGGGCACAAGGAAGAAGGGGAGAAAAAAAAGATAGAAAGAGTGACTGAAGCAGAGAAAGAGAAGGAGGAAACGAGTGCTGTAGTTTAGCCTGAACTCTGCAAAGCTGCTGTCGACTGGAAAAGAAGTTTGACTCACGGCAACGCTGACTGAGCCAACTGGTTGTTGTTAGCTATCATCTCAAAGGCGCCCTGCACCCTAAAAGCAGGTAATACTCCCAACTTTATTTTGCCTGCCATGCTCTCTGTATGTGTGTGTACTCTTTCATAACTCATTCAATCTGCCCAGCAAGTGCGGTAAACCAGGAAGCACGGCTGGCTCCGGAACGCATTTAAACTGGGGTTTCTTTAACTTTACAGCGCCAGAATAGATATATATTATTGTTCAAGCTGTAAAACAATGCACCTGTGCGCGATATATGAGCTTGGAGCTCGTTTAAACTACAGTAGCAGCAGCATTGTGGCAGCTGGGGAGAAGCTGAGAGCCGTAACGGCGGAGGCAGGAAGTGATTCGCTTGAATGAGTCGCATAAAAAAGGCCGGTGAAGAGTTTCTGAGCCCAACCCAGGAAGAAAAGTGATTTCAGACTACACGGATGAGTGAAGAAGTGTAGTGTATGATAAGTTTGTGGTTGAAGTTTTCGATGTGCACCGGTCATAAACGTTACACTGTGTGTGGTCAGTAATATGTCTGGCGGCATGACGTCACTGGCTCACCGGTGGACTGAAGAAAAAAAAAAAAAAGAAAAACCGGCGCTGATCAGCTTAACCTCAATGAAGCATGTCATCTGCATGTCTGTGCACTTTCTTTCTTTCTGTCTGCCTGTCTTCATAGTTGCTCTGCAGGCTTTTCAAGGGGTTCTGGACAAAATAGAGAACAAAATAGAAGAACATTTGGCTGTGATTTAGTTCACTAGAGGTGAAAACTGATTAGCTTCATGTTTTTCATTTTTTATATGTTGATTCAATCATTCATTATATTAGAATCATATCGGTTTAAGTTATGGGCGTTAAGTATAATCAATATCATTCATTATGTTTTTTGTGTGTGTGTTTTTGTTTTTGCTGTGCATGACTATTTGAAACAGTTGAATTTTTCATACATGTTTTGGATGTGTAAATGTAAAGGCAGTACTTCCAAATGAAGTTTGTCTCGTAAATGAATCCAACCCCAGGCTGTGTAGTGTGAAAATGCAGTTCTGTCAAATTCAGAATGGACTTTGGGGTATCTGAAGATTATTCATCAAGAGTTCCTGGTTTGATAGCTGAATCAAGAACTAATCTTAGGCTCTTGATTTAAAAAAAACCAAAAAAAACATATATATATTTAAAAAATCGGGAAAAACAGAGGAGGAGACGCAATAAATGCTATGTGTGTATATATACAGAATGATGATATTGAGTAAATAAAGTACAAACAATATGGAAATATTAAGTTTAAAGTCAAATTATTAAGAAAAAATCTTTCAGGCGAACTATAAAAGTGTTTGGAGTGCAGAAAAATGCCAAATAACTTTTGTCTTCTGACTTATGGTCATTTCCTTATTACCCAGCTCCACTCAGAACATAATCGATTATCACTTCACACAGGCCAATCTCAGATGAGTTTTTACAATCTCAGACGTTTCTCAGATCATCTGCGGTTTCTCATCCGGCTTAGCTGTACAACGTCATTGTGCAGCTGCAACACAAGTGTTTGTCAGTGCAATTTGTGTTTGCTCTGTTATAGATCACATCATTTTATTTGCACTTTACGAAGCAAACAGCCTCTGGTATGGTATGTTTGCAATGCACTCTTTTGATTGTAAGTACGGGCAAGGTGCTGTGTGCGGCCCAGTATTTGAAAAAAAAGTTACTCATGAAGTCAACCTCACGACAGACTGGGCATCAAAGTGCTCACAACTTTACCAAACCTGTGCCTCATTGTACAAAGTGTTAGCGGTCTCACATGGATTTTTTTTTTTTTTTTGCTTTCTCTTGTAATCAGAACCACACACTTCTATTCAGCTGACGCACACCAAGGTGCTCTTAAAACACAGTGTGAGTTTACCACATTAATAACGTTTGAATGATCAGGCATAGTGGTTTATGGTAAAATAATCATTATAGTAGCTGAACAGACAAACATTTGTGTGTTAGTGTGTATCGGGACGATGCACCTACACCCTTTGATAGAACAGCACTAGTCATTCTCTGTGTGGCTTGCGGGTGACATATCTGTATCAACTTGGCCTTAAAAGGGGCATGTTGGGTGATGGGTAGTATGTCATATCCTGTTTTTGCGTTTGAGTCATGAATTAAACTTTGCTAATGTATTGTGCAATGGCTTCTCTGTAGGCCAGCACGTCTCACTTATTACCAGTTTCTATACAGTTATGGAGCCCCCCCGCAGAGATCGTTACATTCCAGCATTCGTGTGTCAGCACTGTCCTCGCTTGGGGTCCCCTGGGAGAGTTATATATTGTAGGCTAGTCAAAATTAAACACAGACATCTTAAAGTCTGAAACAAGAAGCTGGCTGTTCAATCTTCTCAAAACGATACAGTCTGAGTGAACATGCCTGCGGATGTTTAGATTTCATTGAAGGACGGTCTTCCTGGCTGAGACAGATTGCTTGCAGACCTCTTATTGTTTGTTGCAGCTTGGGGAGAGCAGCGTGACACAGTTTGGCACGTTGCAACCCACTGTTGTCTTCTGCTACAAAGTTTCAAGGTTGTTTTAACAAGTCAGAGGTATTTTTTTGATCATTTGTTTGTGTGTATGTGTGTGACCTCTTAACTGCCTTCACTGATCCAATTATATCTTTATAGATGATATGCATAATAACACTCGAAAAACGAAATCTGCCAGTTGTCTTTTCTCAGTTTGTTACCTTGTCATTGATGATTGATAGTGCAGAGTAAATGTCATGTATATCCTAGTTTTCTACAAGCTCCAGTCAGCTGAGATTCATTCATGCCGGCAAAACATTCTGAACAGTGACTCCTTGAGTTCTCCATTAACCATAGCAGAGCTGATCATGCTTCTCACTATGTGTTGCTTATAGTCAACATTGGGTGAAATTCAGAGTGGTGATAATGGAGACAGACTTGCACTCTCACTGTGAAGTGTGTGGATTTGTTACACAGTGCCATATTTCACTTATATTAGCATTTAATTCAGCTACTTTTTTTGAATGTCTTGACTATTTTTGTTCTGCTCAAAAATATTTCTTTGTGGTGACATGAATGGTTGAACTGGCTGGGCTGGAGGATACATTTGCACCAGTGGCCACTGTTCCCATTTCCTTTTACTGCCACTTATTTCTTGCATTTCCTTGTAAGTCTCCTCATTATTTCTTTATACACTCTATTGTCCGTCGGTGTTCTTTTTTTTTTCTGCTCCCCTGACTCTTTTCCCCTGCTTGTTTGTTTTGCCACTACCCCATCCTTTCCTCCACCCTGTCCCCCCACAGCAAGCACCTGTAAGGTTTCAATAGAACTGAACAATACCAGGAAATTGGCTGCACTCTGACTTGGACTACATACAGAAAGGAGTGCAGAATTGCCATCTCGAAGAGTAGACTTTGACCATTGCCTCTTTTTACGATAACGTGGCTCCACAAACAATACTGCTGTCTGCTTTGTGGTATAAAAGATGAGGTAATCCAACTTCCTCTTCGTTTAAGATTAAGTGAAAGTCAGCACCTTACCTGTCTGACTTTACAACGTAAGTCTATTGTAGTTGGTAGGGTTATAGGGATATTTTAACTCTACTGTTGCCACACATTTAGCTTATTAAAAATACAGGTGATTTAAGGGAAGTACAGCATTTTTACAGAAGCTAAGAGACACCACATAATAACCCTAAAGCAGAAAAGAAATATAGGCCTAATCGTCAGTGACTGTGGTCCAGCACTGTTGTGTCAGAAAATAGACTGTCCATGGTTTCATGTGTCTGTCTGCGTGTGAGCTACACACCTGGCATGTGACTGTAGAGAAGTGGTTAATGCTTCAGAGATTGTGCAACCACAGACGCTGAACTTTGCTGTGTGACATGCTGTGTCCACCTTCTGGCTCCCATTGGTCAATATAGTCCCATATCAATCTAAATCATACTGTCTACCAGATACCGAGGGTGTCAAACGAGTGGCTCTCTGAGGTCTGTGAGTGCATCATTTGATTAACGTGTTGTCTGTTCATCATCTGTGTTTGCCCTGACACAAAGGGAGTATCCCAGGTTGGGATTACTTTTGATAAGGCTAAGAAAAAAAACAAGAACCCCCCCCCCCCCCCCCCCCCCCCCCAAAAGATGTAGGATTAGAGGTGAAGTAGTAAAAGCAGATTCTTCACTTGGTTTGTCAAAAAGCTTTGCCAGGGCAGCATTCCTCCAGAAACAATATTGCTGACAAATAGAAATATGTGTCTTAACTCTGCATTCTTTCACTGTGTGTTAAAAGGCTTACGTAACCCTCTGTCCATTTATCTAATGGGTCAATACTGTCAGGAGTGCTTTAGTAAAACTGCAGTATCTGCTCTGTTTTGTCAATTGTGCATTCAGTGGTGTAATCAGATAGCTGTTTGAATGAATGATACACATGGAATTTGTTCTATGACCCTGACAAAATGATGATTTCATCTGACCAACACCTCCCTGTCATTATCTTAAATGTCCAATTCAACCAACAGTATGCAGAAAGTAAACTAGGGAGGAATGTGTGAAAACTAGTTAGCAAGCGAGCAGTAATGGATATATGGCTGAAATAATGAACTGAAATGATTAGTTAAAAGTAACAGATAAATAGGTGAATGGTGAGTTTACAATAATAAATGGAGTGAAGATGAATTCAACCATGTAGTGGGTTTGACTTCAATTACATATAAAGATATATTGTAACACTGTTATTTGTCCTTTTATCATCAATAATTAAAAAAATCCAGTTAAATTTAGATGAACACACTTGGAACATGACGGATAGTTTGGAAGAAGTAGGCACTTAAATTCATCTGAGACAAAAAAAAAAGGTTTGGAATCACAACTACTGGTGTAGGTGAAGTGCCGCGAGCTTCAGTAAAATCTAGATTGGGCCTCAAGTTGTAAATGGTAGATGGCATTGGCCAGCTTACAGTTCAAAGTGAAATTGGATCCTGGTTGGGGCAGGAATGTGAAAAGTAATGTGGAAAGTGATGCAGATCTGTCATGCAGTGCGGTTATTTTCCAGCAAGGGCTTAATTTACTCTCAGTCCTCGGAGCCGCTCAGCGTGCGCTCAAGAAAACGCCACCTTCCCTCCTCCTCGTTAGACTCCACACACCAAGTTCCACAAATGGCAAAATAGTTTTCCATGTTTGTCATTTCCTCTTTCCTCCCCTTCTTTTCGCCTTGCCCCACCCTTTCCCATTTTCAGGAAAGGGGGAGTTTTGCCTGACTCAGTACCTTTCCAGCCCCCTGCCTGGCACCCACTCTCTGTTGCATGAGAGACATTGGACAGTGAGGGAGATGTAAGCGTTACAGCCAAGAAACGGGGTGGTGGAGGTATTTGTTGGAAAGGGAGTATAAACAGAAATGGGGTGACAACAGTGCAAAACAACATCCACAGCATGAGGACAGCTGAGGACATGTAGATTTGGCTCAGGTTAAGCCAGCTGGGGTGCAGTTGGTGGGAGTACAGTATTATTGACTGTACTGTCGTGCTATTAATATTCCTCATCAATGTGGCAGTCAACACAGCACAGCTAGTTTATGGGTTTCCCTTAAGCCGGGCCAGGAGGGGAGATGAAGTTTGACTGTACATGGTCATGCTGTGGTAGAAGTCGTCAGTATTGGTTTTTACAGTAACTCGGGGAGAGTCAGTGAGATGGAAAGGAATGAAAAGGAGCCTGATGGACGGATAGATTCAAATTTATAAAGACCAGGGCTGACCTGCTTTCTAAACAGGACAACGGGGACTGAAAAGGACGCTGTGTAGCTCTTCCCTTTTCCTCTCTTCTCCTCGTTCCTCCTCCACCTCGCTCTCAAATCCTGCATTACTTCCTCTGTTTGTAACCACATTCTGGTCTCTCTGATGAGGCTGGTTTTCTAAAACCGGCCGCCGCTCTCTTTTCCTCGTGATATTTATTTTATGGTTCCTCTTTCATATAGGCTGCTGTTTTGTCAGGATACATCTGAACTCCGTTTTCATTTGGGCATTTTTAGGATATAATCCTTTAATGGTATCTCAGTCAGGTCCCATAAAGTTCATGGAGTTTTTGCCAAGCGTTAGGTTGGGGATGACTGTCCTACCCACTGCCTGGTATTCCATTAATGAGTAATCCTTTTTTATGAATAACTTGACCAGCTAATCTCATCATAAATGGCTCTCAGCAAAATAGATGGTGAATACTTTCACAGTCGAGCGGTGTTGCAAAGTTGACAAGGAATCAGGGAAACCTTGATTCTGACAGGATTATGGAGAACCTGGCAGGGAGGCAGTGGGAACCTGAGCCTGAGTGTTATTGCAAACCGTTTTATCTCAATGTCAAGTCAACGTCCATGTCGGGCTCTGCACGGAAAAGCCTGAGCCTAAAATTGTCTGATGGGAGTTCTTTATCCCATCTCTTCTCTACACTTTGAATATAGAGCAGGACTTGTCAAACTAGAATAGCTGTCAGAGTAATTTTAGTCCTCATGCCACTCTCTGGAGAGGTAGCTTGAAGTGTGTCACAGCGTTATCTGTGTCAAGCATGTGAGGCAGACATCAACACACTGGACTTATGTCTTTTCTCCTTAACAAATAATGTCAGGAGATTGCAGAAATATGCAATCAGCCTGTTATTTTAGTGCAACATAACACTTTTGGTTTACGATTTGTTAGGGATTCTCCCTTACATGTTTAAATTATGATGTTTAATGTTTGAACAGATGGCGTCTGTATTTGTTAGTGTTCTGAGTTTCTGTTTTCATGGTAGGCAGTATGTCTCCCTGCACTTTGAGCATGATGTTAAAACGTAGCAGGCTAAAGCAACTCCAGAGCCTCTTGGGTGTGTTCACTCTGTTTTGTTTCACATCTTGTTTTTGCCAAACAACAAAGCAACAAGGATTATGAACAGTCATTTTATATTCAACCCTGCATGGGGCCAACAGATCCAAATGTACTGAAGGGGTGTAAGAACATAAGTACTTAAACACACCACACATGGACTGAGAGCATTCAGGTCTGTTCGATCCATGCAGCCATGGGATGAGTGTGAGGTGATGCTGATCTCCTCTGAGTGATAAAACCCCTGGAGGCACACAGGACCGTCTGATGTGACGGGAATAAGGAGAAGGCAAAAACAGGAAGGTCTGAGAAAGATGTAAGAGGGGGGGGCATAGTGGATGGAGGAGAGAAATTTGTGGAATTCCTTTCCTTGCTGTCTCTCCCTGATAAAGGGTGAGTATGGGAGGAATGCGACCCTGAAAAGACTGGATAAACAGAAAAGGAAGGAGTGGGAGAGTGTGGGTGTGGGGGGTGGGGGCGGTATGTATGTGTGGCTGAAGGCAGAGGAGTGTGACTGGAGCCAGCTGAGACGTATAGCAGGACTAATTTGACCCATGTTCTGTTACAGTATGGGGTCTGTAGATGATGAGTTTGGAGGCGGAGTAAGCAGTGACGGATGTCAGCTGTAGTGCAGCCTGACAGAGTGTTGATGGAGGATGGAGAGAGGCAGGGGTCATGAGAAAAATGGCTCTCCCTCTGCTTTCTTTCTCACAGATCAGGGTTAATGTGCTGGAACAGATGCAACCCCATAAAATGCAGCAACCTCTACTTCTCTAGATTCTCAAGGGTCTGTCACCTCTTCTCAGTATAGTTCAGGAATGCATCTTCGTTTGTATTGTGACTAAATATCTTTGGGTTATGGCCTGTTGGCCGGGACAAAAGAAGACTCGACTTTGGTGAAAAATGTTGATTACAATTTCCCTCTATTATCAGATATTTTATTGAGCTAATTAATTGAGAAAATGACACACAAGTTGCAAAAGATAGATGAAAGACTTATATCTATTAATAAAAATATTATTCTTGCATCGAATACACTGCACTGTTGTTCCCAAGCAATGTTTTAATAACGCTGAGCATGAGAATTTGGCATCAGCGCCTCATCCCACCGGAACCACATTGTAATGTTAAATTACTGTCATGGACATAAGTGTCGGGTTAATATTATTACAGATATGATAAATGTAAGAACCCGACCTCTGCTGTGATTATTATTATTTTTTCCACATGTGTTTGCATATGAAAACGTGTGTGTACAGGGCACTGCTCTGTTTTCCCCCAGAGGTGAGGGAACATAGAGAAAGGCTAACGACCCTGGCTCCCACTGTGCTGGAATGATAATTGAGATGGTAAAGTCAGGGGCAGTGGTGTCAGTGAAAGCATACCATATTCAGCCCAGAGTCTCTTTGCACTCGCTCGAGCTGGGTATTGAGCGGTCTTCTTCCCTCAATACTGGCAATACCTGTCTAGTCACTTTCTGTATGGCATAAACCGCAGCACTCCCTGTCGACATGTTGTTTGTTTGAAGCCTTTCAGAGGTGTATTAAAGCAAGAACAGCTCGTCTGTATGCTTGTACAATTATACCATTTGCTGTATGAAAATTCAGCATGTAGTGTTCATTTCAGAAAGTTTAATCTAGTTTGACAATTACCCTCCACTTCAATCTGATTTACTCATCAACCCAACATTAAGAAACAAATTGTTTTGAGGACAGTCCTCCAAGCGCCAAATCAGTACAGTTGTTGCGTTAAGGTTGTCTTTTTAAACGTTTGCTTTGCCAGTGACCCGTGAAATCTGTTAGGAAATGAAGAGTTTTACTTGCATTGTGACCTTCATGCTTTATCTGATGTTTGTCTGTAGCAGAACAGGACTTTTGAGTCCTGATTTAGTAATAGTTTTTAGTTCCTGAGACTATTTAATTGATAAGGCCATGCCATTCCTGCAGAGGTATACGCTATCTATCCAATGTCCCCTCCACTTTCTGACCGGGCTGTATGTGTTTGTTTGTGTGTATGTGTGTGTGTTGAAACACTCAGCCAAGCTGGAGACACCTCAGCTGTGGGATGGATGTGAGTCTCCTGGGGAAATGTTTTCTTTTGTCATCCAGATGGTCCAGCAGCAACATGGAGCCTTGTTTGACATGGTTGTGCTTTGTGTGAGCCCGACCTAACTTAAGCAGACGTTTCCTGTTGCACATTGTCAGTGATGACCTTTGCATTCCTCAGAGATTGCATGAAGATGGGAGGATAGCAAAGATCTAGTCCTGTACACTAGATTTACCCTGCCTTTTTTCTGTTGGATATTATTTAACACATGTACAACATGTAACAACATACAAGCAGAATGAATGGTTTTAATTTTGTTGGCATTAACCACAAACACTCTTCCTTCTTCTTCTCTGTCTCTATCAAACAGCCACCATGTCAGACGCAGACAAGTTCCTGTATGTGGACCGCAACCTGGTCAACAACCCACTGGCACAGGCTGACTGGGCCACTAAAAAGCTGGTATGGGTGCCTTCGGAGCGCCTGGGCTTCGAGGCCGGCTCTGTGAAAGAGGAGCGCGGAGACGAGTGTGTGGTGGAGCTGGCAGACTCTGGTAAGAAGATCAGAGTAAACAAGGATGACATCCAGAAGATGAATCCGCCCAAGTTCAGCAAGGTGGAGGACATGGCCGAGCTCACCTGCCTGAACGAGGCCTCTGTGCTGCACAACCTGAAGGAAAGATACTACTCTGGTCTCATCTATGTGAGTATGGAGCTGTCTTAGACACAAAGGGCCTTGAACAAAGCATTGATTCATACATTGTACCTCTTGTCTTTGTTGGATTGTACCTTTGCTGAAATGTAATGCAGCAGTGATGCATGAGGCTAATTTTAGTTTCTGTCCCAGTTCAGGTTCCTGTGCAAATGGAAGATGATATTTTGCACTCTTTTATTAACATTTTAATATTATATTCATCTTATATATTTTTTTTAGAATAAAATGCAGCTAAATGTGATATTTTATATTTTCTCTGTTCTGTCTAATATCCATTAATTTGTTATGAAATCCCCACTGGCTAATAGAACATGATTTGCCATAGCCAGTCTCCAACCTCCTAATTACCTCTTACCTAAGCCTCATTGTTTCAGACAACCCATTGTGTGCAAATTGTTACAGCAAAGAAAGAGTGCAATGTGTTATTGTGTTCATGGTATGCAAGCGTTCTTTTGCTTTATCCTCTTCTGCATCTTTTTTTTTTGTTTGACATTCTCTCTAGTAATATGTTTCTCTTTCTCTCTGTGTTTGGAGTTATCTTGTAAACAGGAAGCTGTAGTGAACAGTGCAATGTGGGGTATGAGATGAGAAGTGAAGACTGGGCTGGGAAAGGAGGGAGGGGGCTTTATTTTTTGCAGAGATGGACATGGAATGTAAATCATGTTGTAATTGCTATTACCGCCCACATAATTAATGCCATTTCCCCATGTCCTGGGCTGGAAGTGATTTGACTCTGTGGTGTGACCCCAGTCATATCAACACATCCCTTCTTCGCTCCCTCCAGAGATACAGGCTACGCTTGGCTTGAGTGCCTCCACGCTCTGTAGCCGTTAGATTACGGTAACCATCTCTCGGGGGTGAGCGGGTGCACAGCAGATGGGGAGATGCCTGGTATAGAGATGTTGGAAGGGCACCACAAGAATCCAGCATGTAAAAAAAAAAAACAGAAGTTATGGTAGGAGTCTAGATACACAATCTAGATGTGGAAGAAAGGAAAGATTTAGTGGAGTTTATAGGGAATGGAGAAAGGAGTTACTTTTGGCCTCAAGACAGAAAAGATAATTCCTCAGTGTCGATCTGAGATTAGACTCGGCTAACCTGTCAAGTAGCTATAGTTGTACAATACTGAGGTCGCTCATTAGTTTTAGCTTGCAGCAGGGTGGGGTTGGGATTGCATAACAAACTAGAGTTCATGAGAAACTTTCAGCTCAGTGTTGAAGCTTGGATGGGTAGGCTGAGGAAATTGAAGAACTTGCACATTAACATGAAATAACCCAATCCATGATCTTGATTCTGCACATCTCCTTTAAAATCATTTATCTGTCCCATTTAACTCAAACATCATCCTCTTACACAGGTACCTTCACATTGCATGTCTTGTTTTGTTTTTAAACCACCACCTCTATCTGTTCTGCAGACATACTCTGGCCTTTTCTGTGTCGTCATAAACCCCTACAAGAACCTACCCATCTACTCAGAGGAGATTGTTGACATGTACAAGGGCAAGAAAAGGCATGAAATGCCACCCCACATCTATGCTATCACTGACACATCTTACAGAAGCATGATGCAAGGTAAGTCTCTCTCTGCTGTGATTACAAAACCTTTTATGAGTGTTGCACAAGAACAAACAAAGTGTTATTAAAATAAATATTATAGCAATGTTTTCACTCTGCCAGCCTACAAGATGTGTTCCGTTTTTCCGTTTTGATTCAAACTTTCTCTCCAGTTATTTTAGCGTCCCAAAGCTTGTAATATGAATCTTTAAGATTGTATTGTCAATGAGGCTACTGTTTTTTGAGTTGTAACACACAGGGCTATAAACAGCAAGGCTCCTTGGAGATTAATCTTTCTGCCTATATACCATCATATTGGAAGCTTAGCTGAATCAGTACCCTCATAAAAAATAAATGAGGTGCATGAGAGAAGCCTCTAAATTGAGTTTGAGACTTAAGATATAAGACACAGGGGAGTGATGGCTGCAGTATTAGAGTTGATGCTAGCAGAGTATTTCATATAATTTACTCGTCCCACTGGCCTCCGCAAATGCCAGACTCTAAATTCTAGCTAAGAAAGGTTGTATTTAATAGAGGGCCGTGCAGAAGAATGTACAGGGGCAAAAAGTAAATATGTTATAATAGATATTATTTTTTGTTAAGCTCATATTTCTTGTTCATGAGACATCCTTTCAAGTGCTCCTTCTCTGCGAATTCTGCATTTCCTGTGTTTAGTATACTCTGTCATCTTCCTTTTTTTTAAGATTACCCTTGCCACAGTTTATAATTATACCGTGTTTTGTGACTGCAGCACTAGTGAGTTGAATCAACAGAAAAACTGAACACTACGCACACATAATTAGTATTTCCTGCAGGGCTATTGTCTTGTAATGTCTTTAGTGCACCTCCTGTGTGTATTGTCTCAGTTTTTCAGTACAGCCCCATTTTTAGGCCTGTTTCCCTGATGTGCTGAGCTCTGTCATCTGTCATGCACACCACCCAAACTCTCCTTCCTACTGGTGCTCTTTTTTTCTCCATATTTGGCTAAAGGAAAGAGTTCAGACCACATTATGGAAGGCAACGGGTAATTAGCCAGTAAGTTAGAAACCCTGACTGGCAGCATGTCTTTCCAGTTGCAGGAAGCCAGATATTGATTTCCTGTCTGTGGCCAATGTACTTCCTGTTATACAGATGAAAAGTATGCACTGTAGCTATAACATATTCTCACTTGCAATATGCTCACTTAGAATATGCAGCATTGTTGTTCTGCAAAGATTACATGATCAATATTTGCCCTTCATTTCTGCAGATCGTGAAGACCAGTCCATTCTTTGCACGTGAGTTACAGATATCACATACACACATTAGAGTAGCAATTCTTCTGTTATATGAACTTTATTTTAATCCACTCTTAGGTATTTTAGACCATCCTTATCTCTATTTCTGTCCCTTTACCCCCTTTTTTTTCATAGTTTGTTGACTAGTATTCTCCATTTGTCTCACATAGAGGAGAGTCTGGTGCTGGTAAGACAGAGAACACCAAGAAGGTCATCCAGTATCTGGCTCATGTAGCCTCCTCTCACAAGACCAAGAAAGATCAGGTCAGTCCTGGCTCTCACCTACACCGTTCATCCTTCAAACATTCCTCCCATTACTCTTTTACATCACCAGTTGTGCTTTTATTATTATTTATTCTACTCTCTCATCTCTCACTTCACTTCCTGCTGTTTATTTTTATTTGTTTCATTTTCAAGGGAGAAACAAGCCCTAATTGTTGTTGACATGTGTTGTTGAGTGTTTTTTTTTTTTTTTTAATCTCACAGGACCAACATTTTCCTCTTCCCCTCTGCTCACTAACAACAATCATTTCAACAATCATCTTTTTTTTCCCATTGTTACTATGATGTGTATTATTGTGTGCAAGTGTACACCAGTTGTTATCCATCATCACATTGTTGTATTCAAACAGCTTATTTTCTACAGTAGACAAAATTTTCTGTGGTGCAGCTGCCATGGAAAAGAACTGCCATCAAAAGAAAAAGGAGTGGCAATCAAGATAAAAGCGCTGGAAGTTGGAAAACAGCGGTGCAGATTTAAAGACTGAACTGAAAACTCCTGGCGCTCTGACATGTTATATAGACCAGAGGCCTTACATCATCTGTCATGTATTCGGTTTTACTGATTTTTACTGCATCACACATAAAACTCTAGTCTACCACCAACAGCATTATGTCAGACTCCGCTGGCAAATCTGCACCGCTGTTATCTAGCCTGCCAGCCGTATGATAGATGCTGCTGAAAGTGAGCCAGTGGGGTTCAATAAAAAAAACAAAAAAAACCCCATCAGTATCTATCATCCCTTTTTGAGGTTGTTTTGTATTTCTCTCTTCCCATCAACAGAACAGCTCGGTCCTGTCACATGTGAGTTAACTCTCTCCCTCCATTCGCGCTTCCTCCCCACCTGCTTCTGTCATCACCCTCTTCCTCCTCCTCCTCCCTCCCTTACCCCTCATCCTCCATTTTCCCCTCGCTGGAGCGCACTGTTGTGGTCACTTTGTATTCAGGGGCAGAGGTGACATGTCTTAGGAACCAATAGAAAGTCAGCAGGAAGTTTGTTTGCAGATCAGTGGCAGCCGTATGTGTTCCTGTGAAATATTCAGCCAGACAATAGTAGAATAAGAGGGGAGGGGTTCTTGCTGGAGAAAAAAACCAGCAATTTTTGGACTGTGTTTAAAGCTGATAGTCTGGTTGAATTTTTCATAATTTCTGTCGCTACTGTGCGTGCACCTGAATTCAAAATTTTAAGTGTCTATCTATCTTTGCATACGATATCTGTTGCCAGCATCCTGTTCAGTTTCTATTGAAAATATGAGAAGTAATGGACAGACGGTGCTGTCTCATGAAGCTGAAATGCCAAAGGTTTATACTGAGTGGCACTGAAATGATTGGATTTTCTGTATGGATTGTAAATAATTTAGTAATCCGCAGCCTTCAGTCTGTGATCTTGCAGTATCACTTAGGAAAACATCATAAATCCACTTTAGTTCACTGCCAAATATGTTTCTTTTATTACTTTTATATAAAGCAGAAGGCTATTGCTATAAATTCTTACACCTTCTGTAATCTATTTTAACCTATGAATCAGTGCAGTGGCATCCTTTAGCTACCTAGCCTTTAGCTACCTAGCTAATTTAGCTACCTAGCTAATTTTATATATATATATAAATAAATAAATAAAAGCTAGGTAGCTAAATTTGCTAGGTGTTATTTCAGATTTTATAATGGTGTGACAACATGTTGTATTACACCTGGTGTGAAGTAACTAATAAGCTAAGCTAGTTGAAGGAAGGAGTTTAATGTAGGCAAGTGACAAATAACCCTGAAGCTGAAAGGAGGTGCAGTTTGTTCTGTGCTTTATTTCTGGATTGTTCTGTTCTGTGTATCAGGTGATGGGTTACTGATGAGGCTCACAGGGTCTCTGGGTGTTTGCAGATTTGGGAACTAACATGACATTATGTGTGGGGGAAAATGCTTGGGTGCAGTGTGTGTGTGTGCGTGTTTGTGTGTATTGCTCAGTGTGTCTATGTGGTATCCCTGTTTTGTTTTTTTCTTTTGTAAAAAAAAAAAAAAAAAAGAAAAAGAAATTGTACGTTTCATGTTGTCCCTTCTCCTCAGACATAAGTATGTCATCATTATCACATACCATGATGTCAACATGAACCAATTAGTTTCTCACGATGAATAAACATTCTAGTAAATCAAGTTACAACAGTACACCACAGTGAATTACTCAACAACTCAACAATGCAATCCACACAAAACCAAAGGTGGTGTTTAATGGTGGGCAAATGGAAAAATGAAAAAAAGTGTTCTTTATATTTTGCTCTGCTGTTCTCTTCATGTCCACCAGGGTGAGCTTGAGAAGCAGCTGCTGCAGGCTAACCCCATCTTGGAAGCCTTTGGAAATGCCAAGACAGTCAAAAATGACAACTCCTCCCGATTTGTAAGACTTAGTGCCACGTCTTTGTTTTTCAGACTTCTTACAAACTGCATGTTGTCCAACTGAACTGTTCCAAATACCTTTTTTTTTTTTTCTCTCCTTAAGGGAAAATTCATCAGGATCAACTTTGATGTCAATGGTTACATTGTCGGTGCCAATATTGAAACTTGTATCCTTGATAATGTGTAGTCACTGCTCTGCTTTTGAATTGAAGACAACATAATACTTAGATTTTGCTTTTAATGCAGAATTTAAGTCTCACTTGCGGGGCTTTGATATGCCTGGTATCAGAAAACTTGTCCTTAAGTGACCTCTAGACTTGTTGGAGAAATCCCGTGCCATCCGTCAGGCCAAAGATGAAAGGACCTTTCATATCTTCTACTACTTGCTCACAGGGGCTGGAGATAAGTTGCGTGGTAAGTATCATATTAAATTACACACTGTGTAATATAAGGATTTCTCGAGGATTTTCACTGTAGTGGTGATTGTTACCTTATGAAGGATTACATTTATTCAGGCTCTTCCTGTGAAGATTATTACCTTCCCTTTTGCCATTTATCTCACCCCGACCATCATTCTCTCTCAGCTGACCTCCTCCTCGAAAATTACAACAACTACCGTTTCCTTTCCAATGGGAACATCACAATTCCTGGACAGCAGGACAAGGACCTGTTTACAGAGACCTTGGAGGCCTTTAAGATCATGAGCATCCCAGAGGACGAGCAGATAGGTGAGGCAGAAAGCTTTTTTAAATTAGGACTTTGGCTGTCTTTACCTATGTTAGTGCAACATAAAACAGTTACAATGTTTGTCCTCTTTTTGTACAGGCATGCTGAAGGTGGTGGCTTCTGTGCTGCAGCTTGGGAACATGAACTTCAAGAAGGAGCGTCACACAGACCAGGCCTCCATGCCTGACAACACGGGT
Organism: Pampus argenteus; assembly: GCA_036937835.1. Lineage (NCBI taxonomy): Eukaryota > Metazoa > Chordata > Actinopteri > Scombriformes > Stromateidae > Pampus > Pampus argenteus. Next base: position 5,888,441 of record CM072878.1, read on the forward strand.
AAGTCGGATATTAAAACTCTGTGGATCCTGGGTCTGAAATAGCTGGCAGTGCTAGCACCCTAGAGAATGTTTACAAGAAGATGATGATTTCATTTTTCTTCTCTCTTGCCTTCTTAAATCCCACCACCCTCTGCTCTCCCATTTCTTCACCCCTGTTTTTGCTCTTCCACAGCTGCTCAGAAGGTGTCCCACCTCATGGGCATGAATGTCACAGACTTCACCAGGGCCATCCTGTCACCTAGGATCAAGGTGGGCAGAGACTACGTCCAGAAGGCCCAGACCCAGGAGCAAGCAGAGTTTGCTGTGGAGGCCCTGGCTAAGGCCACATATGAGAGGATGTTCCGCTGGCTGGTCATGAGAATCAACAAAGCCCTGGACAAGACCAAGAGACAGGGAGCCTCATTCATCGGCATCCTAGATATCGCTGGCTTTGAGATCTTTGAGGTAAACAACTGGCAAACTATAAGTGACTTGCCTTCCTGTATGCATCCATACACTTGTGCTTTAGGTTCAACAGTGTTCTAACCTTTTGTCTCATGCTTTCCTTTCAGCTAAACTCATTTGAGCAGCTGTGTATCAACTACACCAACGAGAAGTTGCAGCAGCTCTTCAACCACACCATGTTCATCCTGGAGCAGGAGGAGTACCAGAGGGAGGGCATCGAGTGGAGCTTCATCGACTTCGGCCTCGACCTGCAGCCCTGCATTGAACTTATTGAGAAACCTGTGAGTTTGCAAACTTTACTCACCTGTCAAGCTTTCATTTCTTTACTTAATCAAATGTTAATTATTATTTTGTTTGCTAACATCTTACAGAATTCTACCCATCTTTGTTATTCCAATGTCTTCAGCACTTCAGGGTCTTTCTATTTCATGTGTTAATATCTGCACTATCCCTACTGTGTTCAGGCCAGCCCTCCTGGTATCCTTGCTCTGCTGGATGAGGAGTGCTGGTTCCCCAAGGCCACAGACAAGAGCTTTGTAGAGAAGGTGCTCCAGGAGCAGGGCACACACCCCAAGTTCTTTAAGCCCAAGAAACTGAAGGATGAGGCAGACTTCTGTATTATCCATTATGCCGGCAAGGTAAACACACAGAGTTCATGGCATCATCACTTACTGCCTTCTCATTAATGATTATTTGCATACATGCGTACATACATTTTAACTTATTTTACAGTTATACCTGAAGTTTTACAAATATTAAAGTATAAAAAAGTTATTAAGACATTTAAACAATTCCTGCCTGTTACTCCTCAGGTGGACTACAAAGCAGATGAGTGGCTGATGAAGAACATGGACCCCTTGAATGACAACGTTGCTTCACTGCTAAACCAGTCCACTGACAAGTTTGTCTCTGAGCTTTGGAAGGACGGTGAGTTCAGGCAAATGAAAGTTCGCTGTGGTAACCCAGGAATCACTGTTCCACTCGGGGCGGAGCTTGATGCATGAATTGTTGAATTTTGGTTTCCTGTTCCTGTTTTCACATTTCATAGTACTTTCTTCTCTTTTCATTGTCTGGTGTGTGTGAACCTTTGTTTTTTACCTTTTTTTTCCAAATCCTGTCCATTTCTTCCTCTGTACGGCCCTATTTTGTCTTATTCTTTTCCACATTTCTTTTACTGGGTCTCAGAAGTACAGAATTGTCAGAGAGCCTATTTTTATCAGCGTTTTCCTATTCTACACTCAGACTCAGGTGACATGGTTTCTTTTTCATTCATTTAGTCTTTCTCTTTTACTCCGTCTGTTACGTTTAAATATGCTTATTTCCACCTAAATCCTTTTTGCCATCTGTGGTGCCTCCATCCATTTCTCCTGAATGATCAAAGCTGTGTTTGGGTTTTAACCTCAGCTACCTTTCAAAAGATGTCAGTAAACTTTTGTGAGTTGCTTTTGTGTGCAGTGACGATACCTTTTTGTTACCTCTTGTTACTGTCATTGAACTCTCCTTTTCTCCCCTTGTGTAATAGTGTTGTTTGGGACTCCTGGTGTTGGTCATGGGTACTGCAGCAATGGGTAGATACTGCATGGGTTTGGTTTGACTGATTTTTATTTTTTTTTTCTTTTTGTTTTGTTTTGTTATCACAAAGATACATGCCCACTTGCAACCCTCAAAGTTTGTCACCTTTCTGACACACAAACACACATACAAACATTTAAGTGAACCACCACACATAGTTTTCACTCAGAATTACAAACTGGCAGTATGAACAGTTAAAGTTCACACACAGCATTATTTATTTATTTACATTATGGTGTGACTGTAATCTCTCCACGCTTCACTGGCTTTTTGTGACTCTCCTCCGTCATCCCCCTCCATTTGTGCGGTGTTTCACTGGTTCTGGTTTTCTGAACATCACCACCTCTACTCTCTCTGGTGTATGTTTACCTAGAGGAAGTGGAGAACCAATGGCCATGCATTTGGTTTGAGTTTGCCTGGTTAAATATACAAATCATTAAATGAAAATCACTTGCTTCTTACATAATGTCTCGTCTCTCTGTTCCCTCTTTCAGTGGACCGCATTGTGGGTCTGGATAAGGTGTCTGGTATGTCAGAGATGCCCGGTGCCTTTAAGACCCGCAAAGGCATGTTCCGCACAGTGGGCCAGCTGTACAAGGAGCAGCTGTCCAAGCTCATGGCCACTTTGAGGAACACAAACCCCAACTTTGTTCGCTGCATCATCCCCAACCACGAGAAAAAGGTATAAGAGAAATACTGGCATTTATGACACTGCAGAATTGTGCTGGTGCTGTATCTGTTTGCTGATCAGCAAATAATTCCTCCTTCTCTTTTCTTCTCACCCAGGCTGGTAAACTGGACCCCCACTTGGTTCTGGACCAGCTGAGGTGTAATGGAGTGCTGGAGGGGATCCGTATCTGCAGACAGGGCTTCCCCAACCGCATCGTCTTCCAGGAGTTCAGACAAAGGTGACAGAATGATGAGCACATTGTTCCCATTGCTTCTTGCTGTTAGGCAGGTATGTGTCAGAAAAATACAAAATCCTATCATTTCTATGTTTCCAGATATGAAATCCTCACACCCAACGCCATCCCCAAAGGCTTCATGGATGGAAAGCAGGCCTGCGTGCTCATGGTGAGAGTGTATTCTAGTTAAGCTCCACAAGTCATAGACGAGACAAATAACTCACAGTGCAGTGGAAGTGATCAGTTTCCTGTCCTGTCAGATTAAAAGCCTAGAGCTGGACCCCAACCTGTACCGAATCGGCCAGAGTAAAGTTTTCTTCAGAGCAGGAGTCCTTGCTCACCTGGAGGAGGAGAGGGACATGAAGATTACAGACATCATCATCAGTTTCCAGGCCTGGTGCCGAGGCTACGTGGCCCGCAGGTAGGAAGAGACAACCACCACATGCTATGCCTTGACTGGTATCGTGATCCTGTTCAGCTACTGACTGAATCATTTGGAGCATAACGTGTGACAACATTTAACCTGCATCACAGCTGTGACTCTGGTGAATCCTTTCACATACAGATGAGCAAAGATATCACAATAATCAAAGGAAATAACTTGGTTATTGGTAGATAATATACAAATATAAATTAAATTGTGAAACACACATGAATCTTGGTTATTGCTCTACAGGGCTTTCGCCAAGAGACAGCAGCAGCTGACTGCCATGAAGGTGATCCAGAGGAACTGTGCCGCCTATCTTAAACTCAGGAATTGGCAGTGGTGGAGGCTTTTCACCAAGGTGAACCTCAGTCATCCTCCTACAACATCTTAGTGTACTATACTTTTCACAAGCTTGTCCTCTCTTTGCACAATCATCCCTTTTGTCTTTTCTAACCCTCCCTTCCCTTCCCTCTTTTTTTTTTTTTTTTTTTTTTACCATTTTGTCATTAGGTGAAACCCCTGCTGCAAGTCAGCAGGCAGGAGGAGGAGATGCAGGCCAAGGATGAGGAGCTGGTTAAGGTGAAGGAGAAACATCAGTATGCTGAGCAGCAGCTCCATGAGATGGAGGAGAAACAGCAGCAGGTAAACTTTAAGAAACCACATTCTCAGGTTTATTCTCTGCCCCATGTCGGGAATCTAAATGAAATGTAGAGTTTAGATTAAACACTATTAACCTCTAGATTAACCACTTTTGACCTCTGACCGATGTTCTACAGCTGAGTCAAGTATTGAGCGTCTTTCTATGTTGATGATTTTGCTCTTTTTGCAGCTGAGTGCTGAGAAGCTGGCCCTGCAGGAGCAGCTTCAGGCAGAAACAGAACTGTGTGCTGAGGCTGAAGAGATGAGAGCTCGTCTGGCAGCCAGGAAGCAAGAGCTAGAGGAGATCCTCCATGACCTGGAGGCCCGCGTGGAGGAGGAGGAAGAGCGTGCCTCTCAGCTCATATCAGAAAAAAAGAAGATGCAGCAAAACATCGGAGTAAGTAGGGAGAGCGGGAATTACACGTGTGAATCTTTCTGTACACTCACTAATTAAGTAGACACTGTAAACACTTGATGGCATTGTTACTTTTTGATTTGAGTAAGATAATCCTATTTGTCAGACTTGCCAACCCTGCTTGTGTCATTTATTTGGAAATAGGACTTAGAGCAGCAGCTGGATGAGGAGGAGGCAGCCAGACAGAAGCTGCAGCTGGAGAAGGTCACCCTGGAAGCCAAGATGAAGAAGATAGAAGAGGATGTCATGGTTCTCGATGACCAGAACAACAAACTAACCAAGGTTAGAATGAAAAGAATGATAACTACAGTTTCTCAGTGAATGGACATTGACACACTACTTTTATTTTATTTATATATTTTCGCACACTTTTTGACTGCTTGATTTGAATCTTTTTAAATATTTCTATGAAAATAACAAAGGTGTGGGTCATCTGTGAGAATACTTATCATTTACCATATTTGTGAATACAGGAGAAGAAGCTGATGGAGGAGAGGATCTCGGAGTTCACAACCAACCTCGCTGAGGAGGAGGAGAAATCCAAGAGCCTGCAGAAACTGAAGACCAAACACGAGGCCATGATCACTGACTTGGAAGGTAGGAATACATAATAGGGACATAATGGGCTACTATAGATCCCACTGGTCTTGACAGGAGAAGGTGTTAAACTTATCTCATATTTGTATTTTTTCTCTTCTGTTAGACCGGCTGCGCAGGGAGGAGAAGCAGCGCCAGGAGCTGGAGAAGAACCGACGCAAGCTGGACGGCGACTTCACTGAGATACAGGACCAGATCGCTGAGCTGCAGGCCCAGATCGCTGAGCTCCGTGCCCAACTAGCCAAGAAGGAGGAAGAGCTCCAGGCAGCTCTGGCCAGGTCTGTATAGTCTCTGCAGCTCATTATTTTGAGTAATTTGGAAGTTGAAAGGTATGCGTTTGTACTTATTGTCCTACATTCAATTATTAGTAAGTCAGTAATATTGATAATATTGCATTCCCCAGCGTCTGCTCCATTACTCATTTTCTTTCTGGCCTACTCCCTGCAGGATTGAAGAGGAAGCAGCACAGAAGAACTTGGCCCAAAAAAAGATCCGTGAGATGGAGGCTCAGCTCTCTGAGCTCCAGGAGGATTTGGAGTTGGAGAGGCAGGCCCGCACCAAGGCAGAGAAACACCGCCGAGACCTGGGAGAAGAGCTGGAGGCCCTCAAGACTGAGCTGGAGGACACTCTGGATTCCACCGCTGCTCAGCAAGAACTGAGGTAAACATGTTTGTTATAACTCATAGCTGGAACTGTACACACTTCTGTCCATCACATTATGTGGCATTACTAATTACTACTAATACTGTACTAATCTGTATCCAATTTGAGGCCATTTTATATCTGGACCTAAACAGATTAACCTCTCCTCTTCCCTGCTCAGGAGCAAACGTGAGACAGAGGTGGCCCATCTTAAAAAGACTCTGGATGAAGAGGCCAAAGTCCACGAACAGCAGCTGGTTGAGATGAGACAGAAACACGGTCAAGCCTTCGACGAGCTAAATGAGCAGCTGGAGCAGGCTAAGAGGGTAATTTAAGTCTTTTTTTGTTTTTTCTTAAAAAGCTTTCTATTCACCTTAATTTCTTTTCTTTTTTTTTTGGTTTGATTTCTCCTTAATGCTTGTTTTGTCTTTTTGCTTGTCCCTCCCCACAGAACAAAGTGTCAATGGAGAAGGCTAAGCAGGCTCTAGAGTCTGAGAGGAACGAGCTCACCATTGAGTTGCAGTCGCTGATGCAGGGTAAAGGAGAATCAGAGCATCGCAGGAAGAAGGCTGAGGCTCAGGTCCAGGAGCTGCAGCTCAAACATTCAGAGACTGAGCGCCAAAGGTTGGAGCTGGCTGAGAAACTGTCCAAAGTGCAGGTACTTTATGTGCTAACATTGCTAAATGCTAAGTCAAAGCCTTAATTAACTGATTATTCTATTCAGTGCAAATGTACACGTCTATACAAACTGAAAACCTACTAGATTGTTTGTCTTTTCTATTCAGTGGTTTACTTGTTTGTCCTTTTTGTCCACAGGCTGAACTGGATAATGTGAGTGGTATGCTGAGTGAGGTGGAGGGCAAGTCCATCAAGGCAGCCAAAGACTGCTCTACTGTGGAGTCTCAGCTGCAGGATGTTCAGGTACACAGAACACACACACATACTTCATACCTTATGGCCTCCTACATGTTCAGAGATGACACTGCTGAGGTCTAAATAAAGATTTGATATGACCAATTGTTGTGAAACAACAGGCAAAGCAAAGAGATTCATTCACTTCAGTTTCAGATTAGTCTGCTAATAATAATTCAGTTTTACATGTTTGTCTTTGTTTACAACAGGAACTACTCCAGGAAGAGACACGCCAGAAACTGTCACTGGGCACACGTATGCGCCAGCTGGAGGACGAACAGAATAACTTGAAAGAGCAGCTCGAGGAAGAAGAAGAAGCCAAGAGGAATGTAGAGAAGCAGCTTCAAACAGTGCAGGCTCAGGTACGGAAAAACTGCTGTTAACTTAGAAGTTTGGACCAATAGGTTAGACTTGTTGACTAGCTACAAGTAAAGTAAATATGTTTAGAGAAAAGTGATTTGACAATTTAACAGCAAAAGTTATGTTAAATGACATTTATTAACTCATAATTAAAAACTGGTGTTTAAAGCTTGCGGAAATGAAGAAGAAGCTGGAGCAGGATGCAGGTTGTCTGGAGAGTGCTGAAGAAGGAAAGAAGAGGTTCCAAAGGGACCTTGAATCAACAAACCAGCGCCTGGAGGAGAAATGCGCAGCCTATGAGAAGTTGGACAAAACCAAGACACGTCTCCAGCAGGAATTGGACGACCTGCTAGTAGATCAGGACCACCTCCGACAGATTGTCTCCAACCTGGAGAAGAAGCAGAAGAAGTTTGACCAGGTGAGGACACATTTTTACTTTTTATAGAGTTCCAGTCACGTCTGTGTGTTTATTTCATCTCCACAAACTATTTATTTAAACACTATCGTCCTGTTTTTTTCCAGATGCTGGCAGAGGAGAAGAATATCTCTGCGCGCTATGCAGAGGAACGTGACCGTGCTGAAGCTGAGGCGCGTGAGAAGGAGACCCGTGCTCTGGCTTTAACCCGCGAGCTTGAATCCTTGATGGACATGAAGGATGAACTGGACCGCAACAACAAACTCCTGCGGGCTGAAATGGAGGACCTAGTGTCCTCTAAGGACGATGTTGGAAAGAGTGTAAGTGGATACAATTTGCTTTCAGAGGTGTTTTGTGCACTTAAAATCGCGTCTGTGTCCTCCTCGTCATTACAAATCTCACCTAGTCCCACCTCCATCCTGTCCCGCAGGTGCACGAGCTTGAGAAGTCTAAACGTGCAATGGAGCAGCAGCTGGAGGAGATGAAGACTCAGCTGGAGGAGCTGGAGGACGAGCTGCAGGCCACAGAGGACGCCAAGCTGCGTCTGGAGGTCAACATGCAGGCCATGAAGGCTCAGTACGAGAGAGACCTGGCAGGACGCGACGAGATGGGCGAGGAGAAGAAGAGGGCTCTGGTCAAACAGGTACCGATAAAATCAACGTGCTCTTCTCGTTTCTGTCATCAGGAGAGTCCGAAAAAAATAGGTTAAATTAGATTGTGTGATGTAATCTTGTGTGGGATTGCATCTCCCATGTTTAGAAATAATGTCTTGCACTAATCTTAAAAATCTGCTGCTGCAGTAGATGTATTTTCATTGACTGTAAACTAAAATGCTATGTCAGTCACTGTGTAATTGACTAATTAGAAATCAGTGATGGTTTAACAAAAATATGGATACCTTTTGTGTAAGAATTAAAAATGTCATGGACATTGACATTGCTAAAGAGGTTGTAAGCAAGCTGTTGCTTGGCTGAAATGAAATGTGCCGCCCTTCAGGTCCGGGAGATGGAGATGGAGCTAGAGGATGAGAGGAAGCAGCGCTCTGCAGCTATCGCAGCGCGCAAGAAGCTGGAGCTTGACCTGAAGGAGCTGGAGGCGGGCATCGACATGGCCAACAAGAACCGTGACGAAGCCCTCAAGCAGCTGAAGAAACTCCAGGTGAGTCATGTTGAAATATCTTCAAACAAAAATGCTCTGAGTCTTTGACCACTATGCATATTGTTTGTTCCCAGTCTCCTCTGACTGCCTTTTGCACCTTCTTTTTGTTCTCAGGCCCAGATGAAGGACCTTGTCAGGGAGCTGGAGGACACTCGCATGTCCAGAGAGGAGATTCTTGCCCAGAGCAAGGAGACCGAGAAGAAGTTGAAGGCCATGGAGGCTGATATGCTCCAGATGCAGGAGGTCAGAATGCATACCTCCTTAACTTTCTTTTGCAGCAGACCGCGCCTTTTAACCACTTACTACCTGTAACTCTGAACTCATTCAAGCGCATTCATCCCTGTGCAGGAGCTGGCTGCTGCAGAGCGAGTGAAGAGACAGGCTCAGCAGGAGAGAGACGAACTGCAGGATGAGATCAATAACCAGGCTGCCAAGAAGTAAGACGACTGTCAAGTGCAATCACAATGCTATCAGCTGTGTGACCCGCTTTTTTTTTGTAACCCTACATCATCACTACTCTCGCCCCCACTTCTGTACATTTTATTTCAGTGCTCAGATTGCAGAGGAGAGGAGACGGCTGGAGGCTCGCATTGCACAGCTGGAGGAAGAGCTGGAGGAGGAGCAGTGCAACACTGAGCTGGTCAACGACAGGCTGAAGAAAGCAATGTTGCAGGTGTGTATACTCACAACCCCGTAAGAGTTGTGAGTTTGATATGAAGTTCTTTAGGAAACAGTGGATTTTAAGTGATTAAATGCTGACGTAATATTAATCGACAAGTGTTGAGCACAAACTGTCCCACTTGTTCCTAGACTGACCAGATGAACGTGGAGCTGGCTGCAGAGCGCAGTACCTCTCAGCGTGTCGAAGGGGCTCGTGCCCAGCTGGAGCGTCAGAACAAGGAGCTGAAACTGAAGCTGCAGGAGCTGGAGGGCACAGTCAAATCCAAGTACAAGGCCAATATGGCCGCCCTGGAAGCAAAGATCATTCAGCTGGAGGAACAGCTGGACATCGAGACTAGGTGAAGAGAACAGAGAAGAGAACAATTTCATAAATTGTTTCACAAATGCTTACAAAATACCAGGGGTATTTGAATTCTATAAGTATTAAAATATTCTCAAGATCTCATGGTACAGATGTTTTGTTGGGGTTACACAACTTACAGTGTGTGATTTTGGAGAACATCTTTAGCCTGACCAACGTTGTGTTCTTGATTCAGGGAGAGGCAGGGTGCCACCAAGCTCGTGAGGCGCACAGAGAAGAAACTGAAGGAAGTCATCCTGCAGGTGGACGACGAGAGACGCAACACAGAGCAGTACAAAGACCAGGTCAGATCACCATAGACTATATCTGTTTTATTAAGGTCGGTGTTGCATACTTGTAGCCTACATTTAGGAGAAAGAATATCTGTACATCTTACTTTATCCATGCTCGTTTGTATACTGTAGGTGGACAAGTTGAACTCTCGTATGAAGCAGCTGAAGCGTCAGCTGGAGGAGGCTGAGGAAGAGGCTCAGAGAGCCAACGCCAACAGAAGGAAACTGCAGAGAGAGCTGGAAGACGCCACAGAGTCGGCAGATGCCATGAACCGTGAAGTCACCAGCCTCAAGAGCAAGCTCAGGTGGGCAAAGACGTAGCTTTTCTGCAGCTCGTTACCCCTACAGCACGGTTAACCTACTTGAAATTAGTGCAATTATGTGCAATAGTAATAAGTGCCAATGCATCTTTTTTATTTATTTTTTTATTTATTTCCAGGCGTGGCGACCTCCCCTTTACCATGCGCCGCATTGTTGCCCGCGCTGGCGTTGAAAGCGACGAGGAGGGGGAGCCCAAGCCTGAGACCCCCGAGTCTAAGCCTGAATGAACAGCCACAGTGCCACCTGACATTACTTAGACTATTGAACTGCATCATAAATAGATTGACCCAAACACACATATGAACACACATTACTGTACCTACTGAACGGAGAGAAACGCAAACAAAAGAATGTTGTTGAAACTAGAGACAGGGACCAAGTATAGTCCTGTGACAGTCTGATCTCTTTAACACTGACAATCTATGCATTCTTAATACACCTTCACACAAACACAAACAAGTAAACCCGGACAATCTCTATGCTGACAAATAGACACACATTATGTTTTGGGCCAAATCTTTCTCTTCATTTTTCATTCTCTGGGAAAAAGAAAATGATATTTTTATAAGGAAACATTCCAGTTATAATAGTCCTGATTGTAGGATCTATTTTTCTAATTGAAGAACGAGAAAACGTAAATGAAGAATGATTACTGGAAGGGGACCAAAGTGATATCTCAATCTATAGAATTGTATTTTATGCAGAAGTTTTTATAATGGTTAAGAATGGAAGTGCTACGTTTATATTATAGCTCTTGCTCATCCTCTTGCCTTTATAATGAAGGTTTATATGCTGAAATGTATTCTATCAATTTAGCTGCAGTTAGTACGCGACACGTGACTATGCTTTTGGGCTTAACAATTCAATATATGCACGTTTCATGTGAAAGTCAGATTTCAAGTAATGCATTTGGGGACTTATTGACATATACTGAAGGCATTTCATTGTGACTGTGCGGAAATTTCTTAATTTTGCACTGATAAAAAAAACAAAAAAAAACAAACAAACTTTAGCCTGGCTGTTATAAACCACTGCATATGGGTGTTTCGTAGAAACACTGAAGAAGCTCAGACGTTTTGGAAAGACTGTGCACATGCCTATGTAGTAAGTGCACAGAATGCCAACACACTAAGGCCTTAAATGCAGCTGAATTCTACTGGGCAGGGTTGACGGCTTTCTTTTTTTCTGGACATCATTGATTTTTTTTTTTTTTTTAATGTTTATCATTATCAGTGTTTTTGGTCATGTTCAGGGTAAAGCTTAATAAATGGGTGGTGGGGTAGTTTATTACTCGCAGCACACACTGTATTCGCAGGGCACAGCTTGTTGAGAAAGGGGGAGCTGAGGTTCCAAAACAAAAGGCGGACTACTTAGATCTAGAGGCATATTTCATCACTGTAACCTATCTGCTATACTCTGACTGGCACATAGGGCTCAATGTAGACATGGGGAGTATGAGAAGATGATGATCAGCTCTTTAAACCCCTCGCAGGCTGTGCTCAGGGGCGACTTTTGGGCTCACACTGCTGGGAAGTGAGAGGAACGTGTTGTTACTAAATAATAATGGCTCACAATTAAAAGGATTGCTCTCTTTCTCACTTGGAAAGAAAGTTTGGAAATTTGGAAAAAAGTAAGAGAAACTGCATCTCCTCAATTATTTTGTAATGTTTGTCTGTCTTCACCTCTGGAATGGAACCCATGTTGGAACAATGCTGGTGTTTGGTATTGCAATTAAAGAGGCTTTCTAAACTGCTACATGGTGGCCATCTGTGTCTTTGTAATTATTTCATACCGATGTTTGTTTGTTTTTTTGCTGGGTTTTTAAGTCCAAAGACCAGGGGTTAAGAGATAAGTAACCTCAATTAGTCCAAAACTCCATTCTGGAGGCCTGAGTCGTTTTTTAATGAAATGGTGCATGTTCACCAGCAGAGGGCAGTCAGACTGCAGCCATTTGTTTCTGTTCTTACCAGCTCACAATTGTTGGTTGCACTGCAACTTTAGAACAAAAACTTTTATTCGTTGATTGATGAAGTAACATGGGTTTCCTAATATGTTTATAACATTTTTTTACATCTACATATTTTAAGCATATTTATTTTTAAGCTTATATTTATTTTACACTATATTTAGCTACTTTGTTACGGGCAACTATAATGCTAATGTAACCCTCTGAGAAAACGTGTTTGACACCCCTTTAGAGTCTGAAGTGTCTAAACTTTTTTTTACTTTGAACTCATCACATTGTCACCTACTATTTTAATTAGTTTGATATTGTTAGTCTTTAGGATCAAGGATCTATATTGAAGGAGGTTGTACAAACAATTGTACATGCAGACAGGTGCTCCAATATTACAAACATCATCAAAACAATAAATAAATAAATTATCTTCTTTTCTTTTCGGCTTTTCCCTTCAGGGTTTGCCACAGCGAATCAGTCTTCTGTATCCTCTCTCACCAACTACCTTCATGTCCTCTTTCACTACATCCATATATCTCCTCTTTGGTCCTCCTCTAGACCTCCTGCTTGCCAGTTCGAAACTCAGCATCCTTCTACCAAGATATTCACTGTCTCTCCTCTGGACATGTCTGAACCATCTCAGTCTGGCCTCTCTGACTTTATCTCCAAAACCTCTAACGTGCTGTATTTTCCTCAGTGGTTCTGTCTCTAGACCGAACAACATCGCTGGTCTCGCCACAGTTTTGTACACCTGTCCTTTCATTTTAGCTGAAACTCCACCTCTTCTCCCTGTAACCTCCCTTTTCCACTCAGATCCCTCTCAGTCACTCACATGTACTCCATCTTGCTGCGGCTAACCTTCATTCCTCTCCTTTCCAGGGCAAACCTCCACCTCTCTAGCTTCTCCTCCACCTCTTCCCTGCTCTCACTACAGATCACAATGTCATCTGCAAACATCATAGAGATTCCTGTCTAACCTCGTCTGCCATCCTGTCCATCACCATAGTGAACAAGAAGGGGCTCAGAGCTGATCCCTGATGCAGTCCCACCTCCGCCTTGAACTCCTCTGCCACACCTACAGCACACCTCACCACTGTCTCACAGCCCTCATACATGTCCTGCACCACTCTAACATACTTCTCTGCCACTCAAGACTTCATCATACAATACCACAGTTCCTCTCTGGGCACTCTGTCATAAGCTTTCTCCAGATCTACAAAGACACAGTGAAGCTCCCTCTGACCTTCTCTGTACTTCTCTATCAACATCCTCAAAGCAAATACTGCACCTGCTCACAGATGCTCACTACCCTTAGTCTAGCTTCAACTACTCTTCAACTGTACAAATATGTGCTTATTTCACCTGTCAAGTAATCATTTAACTAATTTAAGTAACAAGCCGCACGTCACAGTCGGTCAGCTGGAGAACCAATGAGAAGCCAGCATCTGCTAGATGGGCGGGACTTTCTCACAGTTACGTTTGCCTCGTCGTTGAAACAGGAACCGGCCGGTTTAACTTGTCAATGAGGCGGCAGGTAATCAGTCACTTTCTATGTTGTAGCTCCTGTGTAGAGAGGGGGTTCAGGTTTGTTTGTGTAATAGTCATTCCAGTCGGTCGGGCGGATTTCTGCAGATATTTAACCTCTTCGCTCGGACGGAAAGGAAAACTTTACGGCGACGAAATATCAAGGTGCGCAGCTCTGTCTGAGGAAGAAGAGAAGACCGAATCATTTCTGTGTTTACTGGCTAGTTCTGTAATTAATGATGCAATTATCTTAGCAGTGTCACCAGACTTGTTATATCCGCCATACTTCAGACATTTCTATGAGGTTATGATTTAATAATTGTGGCACCGCATCAGCCCCCGTGACCATGTATTAAGAAACCTACGGCACTGTGTTAAGAAAGCACCTGAGCTTTGCTTCTGTCTGGTTAAATGGTTGAGCTGCATCTAATTAAATATATTGGAGGTATTAGGTTGATAAGGTAATGCTGTGCTGGATCCATCCTGACTACACACACACACACACACACACACACACACACACTCACACACTCATTGCATTAGTTCATGTGTCCATTCTCTCCTTTGTAAAACATGCAGCAGGGTAATGTGCACCAGATCCATACTCATCCTAATATGTTGCACAGTGATCAGTTAATGAGTAGCTGTGTGTTGTGTGGTGTGATCTCAAATAGGAAACACAACGTGGGTCAGGTGATTTGTGTATTTAATCTGCTCTGTGTGAGTGATCAGCAGCAGCCTGATACAGACCGTATGTCTGTCCACATGCTCCAGCATCTCTGTATGTGTGTCAACAGAAGAACAAATTCTGCAACTTCTTTCTTTCTTTCTCTTCTCGATAGGAGTGATTTGCAAACGTTGCCAAGTGGACCGAAGCTCAGTGAAGACTGACGAGCGGAGGGAAAACAGAACATTTTGTGTGCTGAAAAAACTTTGTTCCTTCTCATTATCTTCCTGAACTATGGAGCTGTCACTGGTAGGTTTTTAAAGGCGGAGCAGTTGTGAACGGTTTATGAGACTGTTGTGCAATTAAAATACTATATTGGTGGAACTGTAACCTTTTCCCCGACCAACTGGAGGTCAGGGCATTCTGTCTGACTCAGACTTTCTCCTAACTGATAACATAATTCAGCCTTATTTCTCTGTCAGGACACACAGGGAGTTTATAGGTGGAGGTAGGCTGTAGATTGAAATCAAAGTGAATGAGGTCAGGGAAAGGCTGCTGGATTGTTAAATTCATGGTGGCCATGTACTACTGTTTTGTTATATCACAGCTGATATAATATCAGAGTCCATTTTTCAGTGTTAAGTACAGTTAATATACAGAGTGAAAATTTGGATTTCATCACTTAATACTTTTTTGGGGGAATTTGTTGTGCTACAAAATTGTCTGAATTATCTAGAATTTTAATTAAAGTCACAACATTAGAATAAAATGAACTTACTTATTTACTTATCTCATTCAGATTGAATAGTGTTGGATGTCTTGTCGCTAGTCGGTAGCTGTGTCATCCTGGTTTTCAAGATCTAAAGAACAGAATCATGCTCATGTGTAGTGCAAAAAAAATACTACTGTGTTTGAACTGCACACGCTATCTCTGTATGACTCAAGGCATTTTAATACAGATAGTCAAGGAGACAGGGTGGGCGAAAATGATCTCGGTAAAGAGAAAAGCAGAGAGCGAACATTGTCATTTTTGCTCCCGGAGTCACATTATCAGCCTTACAATTTTTTACATTAATCACACAAATTCTGTTCACTCGTTGTCCTTTTCCCTCACACAAAATACCAAATCTAGCATTCTGGTTCGAAATGAACCCTTTCTGCTCTGTGCATCTCCTCTACCTTACCCCACTTTTCTCCTTGTTTTTCCCACCCCCACCCCTCAGGCTCACCCAGCTATCAAAGCCTTCATGTGTGGCTCCTTCAGCGGAACCTGTTCCACGCTGCTTTTCCAGCCTCTCGACCTGGTCAAGACCCGTCTGCAGACACTGCAGAGCGGCATGCAGCCTGGGTGAGTGTGTGCACTAAACACAGTTATCAGTATCACTAGCATGCATTATCATTATTAAGCAGCTAACCCTCAGTTTGTGTAACTGTCTTCTGCACTGCATCACATATTTTCTTAAATTATGAGCTCCAAAAGCTGCTTTTATTGACTGAGTAAACGTAATAGAAAGTTGACCTCACCTTGTGTCACATGCAGCGCATGGGCCCCATACGAGAACAGTATTGATTATTTGAGAACCTTTCTGTCAGCGTGTCTAAATGTTCCTGTCGGTATTTACAGTTCGGGCAGAGTGGGGATGGTGACGGTGCTCCTGAACGTGGTGCGGACAGAGAGGCTGCTGGGACTGTGGAAAGGAGTTTCACCGGTTAGAATTTAGTTCTACTTCCTTTCATTGCTCACACCAGAGCCTACACATTCTCTCCATCCCTCTGTCTTATTGCAAGTCTCCTTTTGTGTATGAAGTGTTCACAAGCTCCTGATTTTTTTTTTTTTTATCGTCTGAGCCAGAATGCACATGTGACTCTGCTCTCTCATCCCATCTGCTCCTCCAGTCTTTTGTCCGGACCATCCCGGGTGTGGGGCTCTACTTCAGCACCTACTTCTGTCTGAAGCAGCACTTCCTCCAGGAGAAAAGCCCAGGTGCCATGGAGGCTGTGCTGCTGGGAGGCGGGGCCAGGACGGTGGCGGGGGTCTTCATGCTGCCAGTCACTGTCATCAAGACTCGCTTTGAAGTAAGCTGTGTGTGTGTGTGCGTGTACATGCATGTGTGTGTGTGTGATGTTGTTGGTTGCAGTATCCTGTTGGTCATACAGGTCTGTGTATGATGGCGTTTAAAGGTAATAAAGCCTTAATGGTCCCATTAATATCCATGGGTGGAGCTGAAATAAAATAATCTCACTTAAGACATTCAGTATGATATGCATCTACCGAGTGCTTATGAGAGAGACAATAGTAAAATGTTTCCACTGTATGATTGAGTCTAAACTAGACCAAGTTCAAAATGCCAGAAGTCTGATTTTCATTCGTCTTGTGTTCAGGAGGGTGTTGTTTGAGTTGCACAGTGTATATGCTGGGTATATTTGGACAACTGCATGTGTGAAACTAAACAAAGTACTTTTGTCAGTGTGGCAGGTATAGTTATGGGAGTGTGACAGGGGCTCTGCGCAGCGTGTGTCAGACTGAGGGTCCTGCAGCTCTGTTCTCAGGCCTGATGGCCACACTCCTCAGAGATGTTCCGTTCTCTGGTATCTACGTCATGTTCTACAGCCAGACCAAAAGTTCATTGCCAAAGGGTAAGTATAAAGGAGAGGATCGCTACTGAAGAACAAAAAAGAAAATAAATAGCAGTTGGTCTTGTGAGACAGACGCATTGTTTTTGATGACCATTTAAACTAAAGTTATACTGTGTATCTTACTTTCAGAGATCAGCATGTCTGCTTACGCTCCTCTGGCTAACTTTTGCTGTGGGATCCTGGCTGGTGTGTTGGCCTCTCTGATCACTCAGCCTGCTGATGTGATTAAAACACACGTCCAAGTGAATCGTCAGCTGAGGACAACAGAGGCCATCAGATACGTCTACATGGTAACCATCACTCTTTTTTTTTTTTGTGCTCATTTTATCAGGTGGTAGCTACGATGTTAGATTTCAGGATGTTTGACCAACGTCAACAAGGCAAAGCAAAAAAAGAAGACCACCTTAAACACATCCTGAACATAATAATTAATAATCGGATGCTTGTCCTTGTTCCTCCACCCTGTTCTCTCTCTCTCTCACTCACTCACTCACTCTCAGGAACATGGACTTCAGGGGTTCTTCAGAGGAGCAGTTCCACGGTTGCTGAGGAGGACCATGATGGCCGCCATGGCGTGGACGGTGTATGAGCAGATGATGGCCCATATTGGACTGAAGTCCTGAAGAAGACAGTTCGATGAGAAGCTTGTGAAAGAAAGAAGAGAATAAAGACAAGAATGAGTGAATAGGAAGAAAATGCTCAGATGGAGTTGCTCATAAGAGTGTGAAAAGCCTTCAATGACTTAAAATACTTCTTGGAAACAAGAAGTGCAGACTGATGAGCAAAGAAAGCTTCTATTAGTTGTCTAAATGACTGATGTGCACACTACAAGACAGATAAGTGGAGAGTTTGCCCTGTGAAATGTTTTACTCTGAGTTTTGCCCAGAATTTTGTTTGCTGTTGTTGGTACTATGTAACCTTGGAAAAAGTATTTTAAAGTAATCCAGCTATGCTGTGATGTTGTGTATTGCACTATAAATTGTACAAAATTTCTGATCCCTAGCAAGTATTTGGAATCAGTCATTAACTGAGATTTTCCACGATTTAGAAATGCCTCAGTGGGCATTCTCATGCCTCTGTTTTTCACAGTTGTTCAACAAATCTATGTGATTTAAAGACTGTCTCAGGCCGTCGTTACTCAAGACAGTGTCCCAGTGTCTATGTGCCTTTTTTATAGGTATTAACCTGATGTTTTATCTAAGTAATTTAAGTAATATGTCTTTGTAGTAATTTTACTCAGTGCATTAATCTGCCTTAAAATTGATTTTTATTTTTTATTTTTGTATTTTAATAAAAATATATTTGCCATTAGTAAATTATTTGTTTTAATTGTGTTTTATTTGGGATTTTATTAAAATAAAAAAATGTATGTGGAACATGAATTTCACTGCCTTCATTCTTTACTAAATGATTTAGAAAAGACTTGCATTTATGACATGACACAGCATTTTTAATCTGTGTACTACTTTGTGCATCTGTGTACTTCATTTTAATCATTTTCTAATCTTTACTGGCTGAAAAGAGGACTGATACCAGAATGGATAGAACAACAAAAAAGTTATCTCTTAAAAACTCAAGTTTAAGTTCCTTATAATGAAATGTACTTTACTTTTCTCTGTATGAATACATAAGATATTGAGAGAAGCCTGACTGGATGGTTTACTGGTTCAGCTTTGGTGTAAAACCACCGAGATTAGAAAGACAGCATATGCTCAGTATATTGCAGCAGACAAGGGAAGAAACTTATCACAGTGGTGTGACGCAGATAGTGTGCCTGAGGGGGGAGTGGTGGCATGACATCAAATGGGAAATAAGGGCAAGGAGAGTAGTGTAGTAAGAAATGAAACTGTTTAGGGTGAGCTTTGCTGCCATAGACAACTTAGTTATTCATTAAACACCAGACATTCCAGTCTGTTAAACACAAAGATCTCTGTTATGTTATGTATTATATGGCACAGGCTTCAGTGGCTTACACACATGAACTAGGATCATTTTTAAACTTCAAATGACACCACTTGAACTTCTGTCAACAAGCAGTAATATCGGTTTATCAAAATGGCGTTAGTCTGGACAAAAATGATAAAATGCTGCTTAAGGATTTGTTGGTAGAGTGAATAACTAATATATCAATTATGAGATACTTTTTTACTTATTGACTTAAGCAACACTTTGAATATGTTGACAACCCAGATTGCTTTCTGATGTATTAATCGTTCCCCTTTTGCTTTTCCCAGAAAACAACTCCAAAACATGTTGTCTGTTCATACTTCAATAGTGTTCTATAATAAAATGTATTCTTAGTCATTATACTCTCTGCGCGAAATGGACGCGAAATTTCAATTATTTCTCAACATGCTTTGCTGACTTTGTGTACATATTATGGTCCCTTTGCCTGGAACACTTTATCATCAGCAAATACACTTGCGACACAGGTCAGTCCATCACCGAGAAGTCAGCGTCTCAGCATTGTCTTAATATGGTCTTTCCATCTCCTTTGTCTTAATATGGGATCCCCATCCGACCCGTGATGCGGTTACTTCTCTGGTCCCGTCACTACAACATGGGGACACAAACTCCACCTAGTGGGGAAACTACAGAACTACACTTGTTCCGTTCACAAAAATCAGCCAATCACACGTTTGGAAAAATGGTATAAAAACTACGTCATTTCCTCCTAGCGCCCTCTTTTTCACCGTTTGGTCAGATTTCCATACGGCGTTGTTTCGTGGTGAGTTTCAAATTGGTATATTATCTTAACAAACCTATAAATGTCGACAAGGAATAAATATAATGGTAGCTTAAACTAAAAACACACAGCAGGGTAGTATAAATCATAGCTGTCGCGTCTGTGTTGTCTTAAATTTAGCCGTAACAATTACTGCTAACCTCCATAGCTAGCTTGCTAGCTACTGACATGCGGTCGCTTCAGTGCCCCCCCTCGTGCCGGACTATATATACTTAAGTTTTAGTCATAAAAACCTCAAATTAAATATTATGAACCTCGCATTAAATTTAAAAATGTTAAGTGGGTGCACATTTGAATTGTAGTGTAGTTTTACATCTAGACAGGTCACATGTTAACTGGATGCTTCTGGCAGGACGCTGACGTCTCATTAGCTCGTTTTTTTATTTTTTAAATCTGGTTATACCCTCTGAACTCAAGATTGTCTTAAGAGGCAATTCAGTAAAGTTTTTTTATGCTTGAATAGTCAAATGCACCATGTAATTTTGATACTTTTTTCACCCTGAAACCTGAAGTTAGCTTTCGATTTGTAGTTAGGGAAACAAATAAAGATTTAGCCGCTGATTCTCCGTTTTTTGCAGCACTTGTATGAAAGTGTTAAGCATCGTAGCAAGAGCCTTAACGCTGTTTAAACACTTTCAGACTTGTGAAACCTACGTTTTGCTTATAAAAGATGAAAAAGGCGATTTTAATATCGCAATTCAAGAGATTAACTTTTAGTAAAAATAATCTAGTCAGATTAGTCTAAGTACTGTTTATCTTGACCCAGTCTAATGTGGTCTGAGTGAGGAAAAAAGTTTAATATCCTTTGTCTTCATATTGCAGTTTGTAATCTGAAATTGTTTTAAATGAGTCTCCTTGTTAATCTAGGTTTGACGAGTCTAAATATAGTGGCTTTTGGTCTGTTTAGAAATGAGTGAAATGAGCCTTTTTGTTCCATAAGCAAAATGTGTGCTTCATAAATCTGAAAGTGGGTTCAAAGCATTGAGGCTTGTTAATTAGCAAGTATGTGGTCAAAAATGGAATCGGTTGCTAAAATATCAACTTGTTTCCTTAACTTTCCCAAAAACTCTGAATCAGAAGCTAACTTCAGCCTCGTCAAATTTATTATTTTGACAATGCCTTTTAATCCTCTTTCAGCTCTCCCATCTAACTCGTAACGCAGGGAAAGCGGTCACGATGTCCGGAGGTCTGGATGTCCTTCAAATGAAGGAGGAGGATGTGCTGAAGTTCCTGGCTGCAGGAACCCATCTGGGAGGCACCAACTTGGACTTCCAGATGGAGCAGTACGTCTACAAGAGGAAAAGCGACGGTGAGTGGTGGAATGATGTAGGCAGTTGTGCTTTACCACTGACATGATCATGAAGACTGAATAAAACAGGAAACCAGGTGCTGAAATGACCTCACAGTATAAAAAAAACTTTCTGTTCATTCCTGTGTATGTGCAACTAATGCACAAAATATAATGCAAGAATTTCTCTACATGCGCTCAATCACTAGGTGTGTACATCATTAACCTAAAGAAGACCTGGGAGAAGCTTCTGCTGGCAGCCAGGGCCATTGTTGCCATTGAAAACCCAGCTGACGTGTGCGTCATCTCCTCAAGAAACACCGGGCAGGTAAAATAAAACTTTAACACGTTTGAGTGGGACACTTAATTTTTGTTATGCACTCTGTTAAAGCCGGGCACTGTTGTCAGTGTTCAGGTGTCGGAAGTGTGCAAGAGTGAGCAGGCCGGGTTTTCGCTAACACCATGAGGACTGTCGTCCCATGACTGGGGTTTGATAGTGACCTGAGCCACAATGTATTTTTCTTCCAAAAACGTTAACAGTAAATTAAAGCGGTCAAAAGAATTGGTCGTAGAGTGACTTGTTGGTTCTGCCCTCTAGAGAGCTGTGCTGAAGTTTGCCTCTGCCACTGGTGCCACCACCTTCCACGGTCGGTTCACCCCCGGAACATTCACCAATCAGATCCAGGCAGCTTTCAGGGAGCCCCGCCTCCTGATTGTGACAGATCCTCGTGCTGACCACCAGCCACTGACTGAGGCTTCTTACGTGAACATCCCCACCATTGCCCTGTGCAACACAGACTCCCCACTTAGATACGTGGACATTTCCATCCCCTGTAACAACAAGGTGAGATAAATCAGTATAAGCAGTAAACATATTGACAAAGTCAAATCACTGGATGCTTCACTTGTTGCACATTGTTAGAGCCCGCCGCTGTCCTGTCTTTGCAGTGCTGGGTGTAGGATATGTGCTAAAGTAATGCTTGGGCTTTGACCTTCTCTCTGAACCACAGAGGGAAAGGGCAAAGGTCTTGCGACAGACTTCAATATTGTCCTTTCTGCCTTTTGTAGATCCTATGAAAGTATAATGCATGTGTTTAACTGAGTGGCTTATCTGACTGTTACAGGGTCACCACTCTGTGGGTCTGATGTGGTGGATGTTGGCCAGGGAGGTTCTCAGGATGAGGGGCACCATTTCCAGAGAGCACCCATGGGAGGTCATGCCAGATCTGTACTTCTACAGGGATCCTGATGAGGTAAAACTCATACAGTGCACAATGGTGTTAAGTTGCCATATTAAGAAGTTACTTTTTTGCACCTACTGCTTACACACTTAATGACTTGCATATTTCAATACAGATTGAGAAGGAGGAGCAGGCTGCAGCTGCGAAGGCTGTTGGAAAGGAGGAATTCCAGGGTGAATGGGCCACCCCTGCTGCCGAGTTTGTCCAGCCTGAGGTGGCTGACTGGTCTGAGGGTGTTGCTGTGCCATCAGTGCCCATCCAGCAGTTCCCAGCAGGTAAGAACTTTGTTTTTGATCAAACTTAATCTTAAACCCTTACAATACTGCAATATGTTTGCTACCTTTTTATAATAAAATTCCCATTTTTATTACAGCTACTCCAGCTGTGAAGACCGGTGAAGTCTTTACAGGTGAGTTTTATATGTAATAACAAATTAATTGAACATGTATTTGGTGTTAATTTCCACACTCACTGCTAAATTGAATTTCTTCTTCCAGAGGACTGGAGCACTCAGCCTGCCACAGAGGACTGGTCCACTGCCCCCACTGCCCAGGCCTCTGACTGGGGTGGCGCCACTTCTGATTGGTCTTAAAACATTGACTGTGGCAACAATAAAAGTGTTTGTACACTGACTTATGACTGTTTGTTTGATATTAAGATTACTACCGTCATAATGTGCCTCTAAAACTTCAAAGCCAACACTACAGTTAAAGCCAATGCAATGTCTTGACATCTTTTTTTTAAAAATAAATATAAATACTGGTCTGGCACAACACTGCAGCTGCATTCAGCATAGTGCATATAGGCAACTTGTTTAATACTGCCCTGATAAATGAATTGAAATATTTACTGGCAAAATTTTGAAGCAACAATGAGGAACATTATGAATGTAGTGCTACAGACTTGCATTATTACATTGCAGCACTTGCTGAACCATATACACTGCTCACAAAAATTAAAGGAACACTTTTTTTATTGGGCCTGGCATGAATTGAATTAAACCAGTCTGATAATTTTCTGGTTGGTTAAGCAGCTGAGGGCCTCGTTAATCAATTTCAGCTGTATTGTGTTCATGGAATTAACAGGTGCACTTCAGTGGCAACAATTAGAAAACCCTCAAAACAGGACTGGTTTTACATGTGGAGGTCATTTCAAGTTTCTCCCTCTTGATCTTTTTTGGCTGGTTTTCCACTTATGCTGATTTTGGCTTGCGTAATTATCTCTACTGGCAATATGAGGCGTTTCCTTAACCCTACAGAAGTTGCACAGGTTGTCCAACTTCCAGGATGGCACATCCACACGTGCTGCAGCAAGAAGGTTTAATGTGTCTCCCAGCACAATCTCCAGAACATGGAGATTTTCAGGAGACTGGTGGTTATTCTCGGAGAGCTGGACAGGGCCATGTGTGAGGAGCACACTGTCGAGGATTAACATCCGAAAAGCTGCTGGGCCTGACAACATTACTGGTCGTGTGCTGAAGGACTGTGCGGTGGAGCTCACAGATGTCCTCACAGACATCTTTAACATCTCCCTGAGCCAAGCTGTTGTTCCGGCGTGCTTCAAGGTAGCCACCATCATACCTGTGCCGAAGAAGTCTTCCCCCACCTGCTTCAAGGATTACCGACCCGTCGCGCTGACCTCGACCATCATGAAGTGCTTCGAGAGGTTAGTCCTGAAGCAGATCAAAACCGTCCTCCCGCCCTCCCTGGACCCGTTCCAGTTTGCCTACAGAGCCAATCGGTCCACGGAGGATGCCATCTCGTCGGCCCTCCATCCAGCCCTCACCCACCTTGACAATAAAGACTCATATGTGAGAATGCTGTTCATCGACTTCAGTTCAGCATTCAACACCATTATCCCCCAGCAGCTGGTCTGGTCGGCGCCCCAAGGATGTGTGCTCAGCCCCCTGCTCTTCACCCTGCTGACCCATGACTGCACACCCCACCACAGCTCCAACCACATCATCAAGTTTGCGGACGACACGACAGTGGTGGGTCTCATCAGTAACAACGATGAGACCCACTACAGACAGGAGGTTTCCCAGCTGGCTACGTGGTGTCAGGACAACAATCTCTTCCTCAACGTGGGGAAAACGAAAGAGATCGTTGTCGACTTCAGGAGAAGCGTCACCCAGCCCCCCCAACCACTGACCATCAACGGTGCTGCTGTGGAGCAGGTGAGCAGCACCAAGTTCTTGGGGGTACACATCGCTGAGGACCTCTCCTGGAAGAGCAACACCACGGCCCTAATAAAGAAAGCCCAGCAGCGCCTCTACTTCGTCCGAAAACTGAAGAAGTTTAAAGTCCCCACACCCATCACGCTCACCTTCTACCGAGGCGCCATTGAGAGCATCCTCAGCAGCTGTATCACGGTGTGGTTTGGAAGCTGCACTGCAGCCAACCGCAAGTCCCTGCAGCGCATCGTGAACACTGCTGAGAGGATCATTGGTGCCTCACTCCCGTCACTGCAGGACATCTACAACACCCGCCTCACCCGCAAAGCACTCCGCATTGTGGGTGAACCCTTCCATCCGGCCCACAAACTCTTCAGCCTCCTGCCTTCAGGAAGAAGGTTCCGCAGCATCCGGTCTGGCACCAACAGACTCAAAAACAGCTTTTTCCCCCAGGCTGTTAGGATGCTGAACAATCTCCCCTCCCTACCCCCCACCCCCCCTGGACCTGGACTTTAACTCCACCCCCCACCCCCGACACAATTGCACAATCAACAAGCACAAAGACACTTTAAAAAGACACTTATAGTAAATTGTTTACATTATTTAATTCTAATTATTCTGCACTTTCCGCACTAGTGTACCACAGTGGCGCAAAAAGTGGGTATGCACTATATGCGGCGCATAGGGGCGCCGCGTTAGAGGGGGCGCCAAAGCGATGGGGGAACAATAATTTCGAGTCGGCATTTTCTGTATTTAACAGCTGTTTGTGTATGTGTAAATGATATGATCAATAACAGAGGGGCATGTCACTAATTAGGCGCCCCTTCGCTCCCTCACCTCTCCTCTCCTCCTCTCCCACACACACACACACACACACACACACACACTATAAGCGTTCCAGTGCGCGCCCCTCCGGGCACGCGCTGGCGCGGTTTTTTTTCCATTCATTTGAATCGCGTTGTCACAGCTAAAGATGGAGAGGCAGAAAAAAAGCTGTCCAGAGCACAAAGCAGAAAACGGAAGAGGGAGAAGGAGAAAGGTTTTGAGGGGATGAAAAAAAGCTTTTCGAGGTGGTTGAAAGACAGTGGTTAAGTTATGTCAGTGTATCAAGAGGAGGCTTGTAAATATTCAGGATAGCAAAGCTACTAGCAAAACGACAGGTCCAACTGTGGGAGGAAGGACTTGATACACGTTCTTCATTCTTTCAAAACTTCACTTTATTTAGATGTCAGGAATATGGTTTCATTTAGTGACGTTTTAGATT
Source organism: Pampus argenteus (assembly GCA_036937835.1). Classification (NCBI taxonomy): domain Eukaryota; kingdom Metazoa; phylum Chordata; class Actinopteri; order Scombriformes; family Stromateidae; genus Pampus; species Pampus argenteus. Next base: position 5,914,059 of record CM072878.1, read on the forward strand.
CGTTTCCAATGAGATATTATTGATATAACTGCCTCTGTGTCAGTTGATGTTTAATATAAGTTCCTACTTATTTTGTTTTTGGTTCCTACCTACCTGCATGTAAGTTAATGATGATGATAATTCCAGCACTGGTCATCATAAAAAGGAACCAGAGAGGCACTTTAGGTGCATGGTTTTCAATGTTATTGTCGACACAGTCCTGCAAGAGTTGTCTGACAGGTTTTCCAATCTTCAGCTTGTGTCTGAGAAATTTAAATTCATCACTAAAATGGAGCACATGACACAAGCTGAGCTGGAGGAATCAGTTACCAGATATGCCCTGACTACCTGTGATGTTTCCAGAGATATCATTCAAGAAATGTACCCAGCAAGCCGTCTACTGAAGGGTTACAAGGCTCTTGAGAAGTTGAATTTCCTCATACAGGAGAATCTTGATTTGGTGTTCCCAAATTTGACAGTAGCCCTTAGAGTATTCCTGACCATGCCTCTGACGGTTGCATCTGCAGAAAGATCCTTCAGTAAGCTGAAGCTTATCAAAACATACCTTCGTTCAAGTATGAGCAATGATCGCCTGACCCAGGGCACGACATGTAACAATTTAGTGGTAGGTAGAGGACTTATTTATGTTATTACATTGTTATACATTATTTTTTGTGTTTTATTGAGCTGATCACCTGCTGTAATACTTAAAAAGTCTGTAATAAAAGTCTAATATTTTATAAGTCCATGAATAAATAAGATGTATACACGTAAACATTGAAGGGGGGGGGGCACCTGTAATGTGTCTGCATATCCCTCAGAAAGGAGGTAGTTGCGCCCCTGGTGTACCAACACCAGTTTACTTACATTTCATACACTTTACATATTTATTCTGTTATAATCTGCTTTTTATTTTTTACTCATAGTTAGATTGTTGTGTTGTTAAATGTCATTTGTTGTTGTACGTCTGCGACACTGTGGACACTGAGCAAACGGTATCTCGTTTTCTTGTAATGTGTACATATGGGAAAATGACAATAAAGTTGAGTTGAGTTGAGTTGAGGAAGGTCCTCAACCCCTCAGCAGGACCGATACCTGCTCCTTTGTGCAAGGCGGAACAGGCTGAGCACTGCTTGTGCCCTACAGAATGACCTCCAGAGGGCCACTGGTGTGAATGTCTCTACCCAACAATCAGGAACAGACTTCATGAAGGTGGCCTGAGGGCCCGACGTCCTGTAGTGGGCCCTGTGCTCACTGCCCAGCACCGTGGAGCTCGACTGGCATTTGCTCAAGAACACCAGAATTGGCAAGTCCGCCACTGGCGCCCTGTACTTTTCACAGACAAGAGCAGGTTCACCCTGAGCACCTGTGATAGACGTGAAAGAGTCTGGAGAAGACAAGGAGAACGTTATGCTGCCTGCAACGTCGTTCAACATGACAGGTTTAGTGGTGGGTCAGTGATGGTCTGGGGAGGCATATCCATGGATGGACGCACAGACCTCTACTGCATAGGAAATGGTGCTCTGACTGCCATAAGGTATCGAGATGAGATCCCTGAACCCATTGTCAGACCCTACGCTGGTGTCCTCCTAATGCACGACAATGCCCGGCCTCACGTGGCAAGAGTATGCAGGCAGTACCTGGAGGATAAAGGAATTGAAACAATTGAATGGCCTTCACGATCCCCTGACTTAAACCCAATAGAACATCTCTGGGACATTATGTTTTGGTCCATTAGGCGCAGCCAGGTTGCTCCTCAGACTGTACAACAGATCTGGGAGGAAATGCCATAAGACACCATCCGTCGTCTCATTAGGAGCATGCCGCGACGTTGTCAAGCATGCATACAAGCTCGTGGGGGCCACATAAGATACTGAAAAGCATTTTGAGTTGCAGAAAAGAAAGTTTTGGAAAAAATGAACTAGCCTGCCACATCTTCATTTCACTCTGATTTTATGGTGTCTACACAATTGAGCCCTCTGTAGACTGAAAACTTTTATTTCCATTAAAAGACTTGGCATCCTTTTGTTTCTAAGACACTGCCCTGTCGTTATTTGTATAGAAAACTAACTTTATATTGAGATCTGATGTATCTAATCTTTAAAGTGTTCCTTTAATTTTTGTGAGCAGTGTATAATGCAATGTGGGTTTTACTGAGTCGATAACAGTACAACCCCGGTTAAGGAACATGATATGCAGATATGAATGAACAAACTCCTTTTTATGTCCTCAGTACAGAGCCATGGGAGCTTGAAATGAAATCCATGACTGAAGTTTGCATAGATGAAGTGTCATGTACATATTATAGATGTGACTTACTAGCCATAGCATTTAATTTTAAATATTTGACCTCAAATGTTAAATGGTTATTTAAGTCAAGCTCTGAATTTTAATGGAAAAATAACTACCCGGAACAGCTATTTTTAACTTGATAACGTGAATCAAAAGCAGTTTTCACATATTAAGGAATGGGATGAGAAAAAGATAAAACAGTTACAGCCAAGATTCACAGTTGATTGGGGAAGTCAGTTTTCCAATCTGATGGACAACATTGTATTCTATTGTAAGCAGTATTGCATGTTATGAGAGCAGAGTAACAATCAAAGTAAAAAGAACAATAAATGCCCCTCTTGATGCAAAAGATTTACTATTTCTTCATGCACTTTTCTCTGTGTTTTTAGGAAAAGGTTTATGTCTAAAAGAAGTGGCTTGTTTTTGTGATCCAGTGGTATGATCTCTCATGCAAGGACACTATAACACAGACTGGATACATGGATATTTTCTAATAGGCACCGGTTATAAAGTAAAATGATAACTAATGACATAACTAATAATACTATTGATCAGTTATATTCCATTAGGTTGTGAGGTCGTGAAAAAAATGAGTTCACTTTCTAATAATGTCTCCATGTCTGCAAATGATAAACAATACAAAGTCATTTTGTCCACAAAGTAGCCTATGGTAGTTGATCCTGAGAAACTTAAAGAGTTAAAAATGTCATGCTGGAGAAGGATAAACAACAACCACAGAGATTTTTCACAACCTGATCAGCCCAAAAGTTGTTACTGTAAAGGCTTATTACTTATCTATAGTACTTTTGTAAATTATTTTGATAACGTTATTTGGGACAATTTATAAACCCTTCATAAAGGATGCGCCTTTTTTTAAGTACAAGATACATTTTGCCGTTGCCAATTTTGAGATCTAATCATACTATTTTATTAATGCTTGAGTATTGTGTTTCCATCAGGTACTTTGCATTATTTGGAGAGGCAGTATTGTGGTCTTTGCAGGTGCAGCAGAGGATGCAGTTGCCTTTGTGTTGTCGGTGTAGTAAACAGTCCAAACATCCCGCCTGTGCAGAACAATCACCTCCTCCATGTTCGCGCTTGTCTGTCAGATGGGCGTCTCCCGGAGCTGGTTCAGCTGTGTAATTGGACAAACACTGCTCCCTTTCCTCCCCGGCTTCCGCTTTCTTTTCATACGCACGCCCAACCACGGAATAATGATAATAATGATCAAGATGGCTACTACAGAATCCTCCTTGCGGTAGCTAACAACTAATTTCATGGAAGCACTCAAAACTGCGATTTCCCACAGTTCAAGTCCCTCGTAGGTGACGGGGACTGCGCCAGGGACACTACTATATGGATTAATGCGGGCTGAGAGGAGATAAAAGTAACTGTGTTGTCGGCAGCACTCATTCTGAGGAAGCTAAACTAGCTAGCTGCAGCTAGTTGTCGACCGTCTCCAGGTTTAGCTCTCCAGCCGCAGAGGAGGCACGCGCTCCCCGTTACGCGTGTCCGGTCGGTTAAAGGAGAGCGTGAAATGGCAGAGCCGAGAAAAGTGCCGTTCGTCACTATCTCATCCTTCAGCACCTCGCCGCCGACCCCGGAGACCAGCAAGAAACGCCGCCGCGAAGACGAGGCCGTCGACATCACTTTTGGGAAAGATGGAGGTGGTGGTGGAAGTGCCGCGGCGACCGGGTCAGTAGGAGGCAACGGAGGTCTGTTTGGTAACACGAAAGGAGGCGACGCCGAGACCGGGGAGACAAAGCCTACGGTCCGCCTCAGTCTCTCCCTCAGCGAACCCAGTGAGCGAGGCTCCGCTGAGTTCAGCTACAGCGAGCTGGTCAACTCAACTCTTTCTCAGGTGAGAAGTCGCCGTCGACCGTTTGTTTCGGTTTAACGAGTGACCGTTTTAACTGGTGACTTTTAGCCTAATACGCCCGTGCTCGTGATGGCAGCTCTTAAAATTTGTTTTTAAATACAGTAAAGTTATTATTATTATTATTATTATTATTATTTTTTAAATATATATAACGTCGTTTTGGTCATTTTTGTCTTACGGTATGTCAATTAAACGGTGTCGCCAACGAGAAGCATTTACATTTCTTAAAGTTACTTTTTAATGTGGGTGAAATGCACATTAGCAGAACACGTAGCGCCTAATGAGGAATTTGACATTATATATGTTAACAGGTTGACTATGGGCCACTTTCCGAGTGTGGATAATGGTATAAAAGCCCTAGAGAGGCTGTAGTTGCACCGCTAACAGTCACCAGTTATCCGGGACACTTGTTAAAAGGGGCCTAACCTGGCATCCACACCGGGAAAGGTGCACTGCTTGTGAGGCTGAAGTGTCATACTTGGCGTAGTTGTTGCTTCCTCAAAAGTGGTAATTATGCTCATGTATTGTTAGTGAGGCGCTCAACAGTGACCCAGCCTTCATAACCATGTGAGGGCAGTAGACCATAGACTCTTTAAACCTTTCTGTTCACAAAAGCTTTTTCATCTCAGGTGTTGTTGTTTTTTCTTTTAAATATGTGGCCTGTAGAACTTTATTGCAAATGAAAAGTGAATTATAAAAATAAATGTGTTATTATTATTATTATTATCATTGTTGTTGTTATTACATTGTGCTCAACAGTTTATTATAATCCTGACCTTTAACTATGGACAGGTACATTAAGATTGAAAATTGATTGAAAGTTGTTTATTGATGTGAACCTGACTGATGAAGTTGATGGTTGTTTGTGTTTGTTCATGTCGTTCCCCTGCTTCAGGTAAAGCATGCAGGTTCAACAGTCCCTAAAGGACTCCCGCCTCCCCTGGACCCTAATGACCCCTTTGCTGATGATGAGAGGGAGAGACGAGAGGTAGAAGAGATGGCAAAGAAATTTGAGAACAAATATGTAAGTACTATTCTTAAGATACGTGTGTATATTGTTGCAACTGCATAGATGCTGTACATGCAGGAGGGTGTCTGGTATATATTTTTAAAGGGTTTTGCTGTGTTTTCCTTGTTTGCAGGGTGGTAGCTCAAAGAAGAAGAAGAAGGACAGGATGCAGGATCTCATTGACATTGGCTATGGTTATGATGAGACTGACCCTTTCATTGACAATTCAGAGGCTGTGAGTTCCCATTTTTTTGTCAAGACCTATTCCATCTTGCATGTTACTCATGTTGTTACTATGGCAGTCACAACAGGCAGCCCAGGCTGTAAATGATTTTCCAAAGTGTCAGCAGTGTTAATTTTAGAAAAATCTCAAATGTGTGTTTTGGGCAGAGACAGTTGTTGTCCAGGATACGCTTTTGACTTTGACTTGTATCGTGTCTATCCTCAATGCACTTCCTCTTATCAACACTGATCTAAATTTCAGAATTCCGAATATAGCATGGTTATACTGGAAAAAGTGATAAAATCACGTATGCTCAAAGATATAATTGACACTGATGTATCGCAATGCAGTGTGTAATATAAACGCCCCTCAGTGGTGAAGCCACTTTAAAAATGGCTTCGACAATGTACAATAAAGTTCACGGCTGTTGTGAAATCATTAGTTTCTCTTGGTAAGGTTTATTTAGCGTCAGTCACAGTTTGATGGTATGCGTCTTGTATCATTTTCTGTAAAAACAAATCCTACATGTACATTTCTTATATACTAACTACAAAGACTGTATACTTAGAATTTTGAAGATTTTTGTTTGTCTAAGCAGAGGCTAAATGTTGCAGCACACAGTAGAACAAAACTAAAAGTAATTGTGACTCTCTCCTGCCTACAGTATGATGAGCTGGTACCGGCCTCCCTAACCACAAAACATGGAGGCTTCTACATCAACACTGGCACTCTGCAGTTCAGAGCCGCATCTGACTCGGAGGGTGAGGGTGCCAGCGCCGAGAATAATCACTTCAAGGTAGGTTCTTCAGTGCACTTATATGAACACATAATCAAGCAAAGCCGCTGTATATGCAGGCAGATTAGACACATTAGTACTGTACTGAAAACTACTGTTGTCGTACCATAATACTAAACCTGACATGTTGTACCTTTTTGTAGAAGATGATGAAAGATGGTGAAGAGCGGGTGATTAAAAAACGTCGGAAAAAGCAAGACGGTGGAATTCTGGAAGACAAGAAACCTAGGAAGAATAAAGTACCAAAGCCCGGGTGAGCTTTTAATTTTTAATCAGTGTGTCATCTCATGCTTGTTGTTCTCCAGTATATTCCACATAGAGAATATTTAGTATTTTATTTCCTCTTTTCAGAAGTCCACATGGTAATGCAGTTCAGTGTTGAAGTTGATTCCAATGTATGCCTTTTAGCATAATTGTATAGATTGGAAACATGTGTTCTCTAATCGGAAGTTTACAAAATGATGCATCATTATTTCCCATCAGCACCCTCCCCCTCCGAAGAAGTTAAACCACTACAGATTAATATAATGTTCTCTCTTTTTCTTTTTCCTCTTTTTTTGTCTCTTCTGCTTTGGCAGAGTTTCAGCCCTAAATGTTCATCGACCAGAAAAGAAAAAGAGGAAGAAGCTAATGAAGGATTCTCTCCACCTGGCCAACATGCTGCGCCGCTTCACCCGGGAGAAGGAGGAGATGCGAAAGAGAAACATAGCCGCCGCTGGTCTGCCACGACCAAACGCCAAAGTGCCCAGTGCCAACAATGCACTCCTCAACACCCACAGCAAGGCTGCTGGCGGCAACGACTGCAGCATCACTGACCTGACCTCCGACCCAGCTGTGATGTCACTGCTGGGGTCGGCCAATAACGACATATTGCAGGACATGATGGGTGACCTGGACTTTGGGATGCTGGACTCGCCTCAGCCCTCCAGTCCAGCGCAGGGAGAGAACGGCTCTTTCGGAATGGGACATAAAGCAGGCGGAGGTCGCGTGTCGCAGGGTAATGTGATGCCTCCTCCTCCCCTGCCCAACGGACTTCCAGGCCCACTCACAAAACGCATTGAAGACCTAAGAGCGGTACGAGCTTCAATATCTCACTGGACAATATATTTTTTAGAACGTCAGTTAAATCTGGTTTGGTGTATTCAGGATACACTTGACGTCACGCTCTTGTTTGATCGCTGTATTGCAGGCAGTATTTACTCACATTAAGGGGTTGCTTTTACTTTCTGTTAAACGTGTCAGTAACCTCGCCCCTTTTTCCCAGCTGTGTTTGTCAAGAATGTGACACACTCTTTTAAAAAACAGGACATTGCTCAAGTCTGTCTATTGTTTGTTCTTTGTCACAGGCGTCCCGTCTGTTTGATGAAGAGGGCAGGAAGAAATTCTTCACTTTGGACATGAACAACATCCTGCTGGAGTGAGTAACATTCCTTTTTGGCAGACTATTCTAAAGTCGACCAATGTAAATCTTCATCTATCTTTTTGTGCCCGCATGTGTGCGTCCTTCATCTATCTTTTTGTGCCCGCATGTGTGCGTCAGTATTGAGTTGCAGGTTCAGGAGCAGCCGACAGAGGTGCGTTCAGCCGTCTACTGTCACCTGGAGGCCTTCGTGCCCTGCAATAAAGAAGCTCTGCTCAAACGCCTTAAGAAGCTCAGTCTCAACATACAGGTGTGTGAGAGAGATTGGTTATTATTCTTAGCCTGTAGGACAAAAACTGTTGCCGCTTCACCCAAACCAAACAAGGACTGCTCACCACATTTCAGGATATTTGATGTGCTTTAAAAAATAGTCCTCCTCAGAATTGAATGTCTAGAAAAGATGTCGTTTTTGGCTGCTAAAACAAAGCAAAGCCCACTGAAGACCTACATTGCAGGCACTCATTTGTAAAGTGAATTGTTTAACCAAAAATGATATTACTCTTTCAGTTAGTTTTGTTTAATTGATTAGCAAATGATGGCTAGAAGTGTATGTTGCAAACTATTTCACAAGAAATAAGCAACAGATAGAGCAGAGAGCTGTGTCAAATTGAAACGACGTGAAAGCCAAATCATTGTTCTAGTTACAACTGTCTCTCACCCTGTTATCATGTTCTATATTTGGACGCGAGTGTGCTGCCCGTCTATGACACATTTGTGACTGTGCTTTTTCTCAGGACGACCGTCTTCGAACACCCCTGCTAAAGCTGAAACTAGCAGTATGCAGTGTGATGCCGGAGCAGATTGCTCGATACAACATGGACTGTATTGCTAAGGTGGCAAAGTAAGGACACTTGTCATGTGTCAGCTGTGACTCTTTACTTTAAGTGCAGCTTTATTTCTGTTTGCTTCTTAACACATTTCCATCTGTGTTATTTCCGGTTATGCAACGTTTATTTCTCTGTTCGCAGGCAGCAGTCTGAGGAGGGAGAAAAGAACGGGTCAGAGGATGACGACGAGGAGAAGCCAGGGAAGAGGGTGATGGGCCCTCGAAAGAAGTTTGTCTGGGATGACAAACTCAGGTCAGTTTCACACAGGAAGGGAGATTAGCTTCACATTTGCAAGTGTGTGTATATAAGTCATGTTCATCAGTTTGCCTTCTATTGTGATTGAGTACCTGGACTGTATGTGTGTGTTGCAGGTCACTGTTGTGTAACTTGGTGCGGGTGAAGCTGAGCTGCTACGAGCTGGAAGGCAAGAACTCACTGTCTCTAGAAGACTACCTCAAAGCCTTCATGGAGACAGAAGTTAAACCTCTCTGGCCTAAAGGCTGGATGCAAGCCAGGTCGGTGCCTGTTCTGCTAAGATGATGTTTTAAACATATTTGGGATGAGCACACTTGATTTTACTTGTAATCTGAGTAGTAAATTCTCTCTCTCATATTTATATTTCTGACACGTTTTTTTTTGTTTCAGGATGTTGTTTAAAGAGAGCATCATGGCTCATGGTCATCTTACAGGCTACACGTAAGTCATGCTACTGATCAGTTTCTTCATAATTGACTTTTGTTATCTAGCTTTGTTTTCACTCTTTATAATGTCTTTGCACTCCAGGGCGAAGAAAAAGATGGTCACTACTCCCAAGGCCAAGCCAAAGGTTAGATTTCTGTGACTTTTAGTTGTACTTTCAAAGCAATACATATTATATATTATGTTATTGAAAGTGCTAGATTTTAAGTTGATTGTCGTTTATAGAGTTTACCTAATAGCTATCAAAACCTCAAAACCTAGTCCAGTAAGTGTTTGGTCTGCAGTGACCAAGGAGCCGAGATTATTTTGGGCATACAATGTCATCTTTTACAAAGTTGGATAACCAAATAGTTTGAGTAACTGGTATTTTTGTGTGATCTATAATTCCAGGAGGCTGTGTGGGTTCAGCGGCCCCCTCCTTCAGCAGGTGCCACTCCGTCCCCTGCTGCCCCCGTTGCCAAGCGACCACCTCAGTCACCGTCTGAGCCCATATGTCTGGATTCCCTCGACGAGGATCTGACGGCCCCCTCTTTGGACTCCATCTCCCAGGCCCTGGCCATCCTTGGCAACGCAGCCAAAGGCCTGGCCCAGGGGGACAGCCCGCCGTCCCCTGACGGATCCAAGACGGCCACCACCCCCTCCTCCCTTCATCTCTCGCCTCTCATCCAGCAGCAGAAAAAGAACTCTGTCAGCACACCCAGCTCCAACACACCTCACTACATCTCTACCTCTTCGTCTTCCTCCACCTCTTTGTCTCGGCCTTCCTCCGTCACGTCCTCTCCTCTGCCCTCAGTGAGGGTGGATGGGATGGGGGTCGTTAAAGGCACGGCGCAGGTGCACAGACACTCAGTGTTGAACACTCACAGACCCATGGGTGTGGCTAAAGTCAACATGGCTGCCTCAACCTTGCCATCAAAGCCACGCCCACCACCTACTGCATCTCCACTTGTGCCCCCAGGATCAAAGATGGGGGTCTCCACTACCCCCTCTGGCCTCCTCAAAGGCAGCAATAATAACAAAGCCAACACTGGTGACACTCTCATCATTACATCGCCTCAGTCTCGGCCACACACGCTCTCATCAACCGTGCACATGACCCCAAAAACCTTCCAGGCATCTCGCCTGCCCCAGACACCACAGAGCAAATCCTCCCCCTCCCTCTCTCAGTCACTCACTGTAGTTCAGCCCCAGCAGCAGTCCAACTTCATCACCCCTATGCACGCCACTCTCACCAAGTCCACCCACAGCAGCATCCCGCCCATTGTCAAACTCACTCCCCGCGCCCCCAACCCTGTCATCACCGTCACCACCTCACCCTCACCCTCCATCTCTCAAAGCCCCAGGTCTCAGGCAACCCCCACTATACACCAGTATAGCCCCAAAAGCCCAGCAGGGTTCCGCCCGCCGTTCTCAGGTGCCCAAGGAGGAGCAATCAAGCCGGGACAAGGCAGCTACACTCCTCCAGCCAGCCAGAAGATCCCAAACAACAGCAGCACCACCAACACCAGCCTTATTAACACCTCATCCATAAGCAAGCATTCAGGATCCAGTGCCTCCCCTATAACGGCCTCTGCCAACCCAGGCCAGCGTCAGAGGCCAGGGGGTGGGACACCTCAGGGGGCCAAGCCCATTGCATCTGTCTCATCGCCATCTGTCTCTTCTCAGTTGCCACAGGTTTGTACTTTGAACATCTTAGATAACAGCCAAATAACGTCTAGTGTGAGTGTGCAAGGTGGGATTTGAGTTATCAGGCTTTTTCAAAGTGGTACCCACTTTTAATGTCTTCAAATCTTAACCTGTTTTTTGCTCAGGTTTCTACGGCAGGTAGCAGCAGTCTGCTCGGCTCAGCTCCGTCTCTTTCCCTGGGGTTTGGGATGCTGGGGGGCCTGGTGCCCGTATCACTGCCCTTCCAGTTCCCCCCACTGCTAAACCTGCCTCCACTGAGTACAGCAGGCTCCAGTACGACAGCCAGCGGCGCCGCAGCCAGTAGCAATGCATCGTTCTCTACCCTGACCCAGAGTGAGTGATGCATGCAGGCACAAACATGGATAACTTGCAGTGATAAGACTTGCATTATGCACCATACATACATGTTTAACAGTGGTCACAGGTATGAAATATACTGAATTGTATAATGTGGAAAAAGATGAGTGAATTAAATGTGAAAAATATAAAGAAATCTCAACAGGCAGGCACTCTGTATATAAGCTCTGCTGATTTTTCTTTGGGTGTTCCTGTGTAGGCTTTATGTGTTTTATGTTATAGCCTCATTTGTTTTTATCACCATATTGTGAGTCTGAGCTTGTGACTTTTCTCCTGTTTGACATTATTCCATTTTGTTTGCTTCATTTCCCAAAATTTCTTCTGTTCTCCCTTTTTTTCCTGCTCTCCTGCCAATATATATTGGTTACTCATTTGGCCTTCTGTCTTTACCCCCACCCCCTGTTTGGCTGTCGTTACCTGTCTTTTCCCTCTGTCTTGTTCCTTTTCTCTTCTGACCTCACTGCCATCTTTTCTACCTTCTCCTCCTCTCATTTTGTTGGTATCTGTTCGGCCCTCTTCTCCCTTTCCCTCGTTTCTTGTTCCCCTGTCCTGTCTCCTCAGATCTGTATAAGAGTCTCCAGTCAGGGTCTCAGGTTGCCCTGCCTCCTCACTTGCAGCTCGCTTTCTCAGGTAAAATCTGCCCCTCCCTCCCCCACAAACCCTGCTCCATTTATTTCCTCCCCTGCCTTTCTCTTTTCAAATGTGTGGTGTCTCGGGTTTTCTTTTTTTCCACCCAGGTCTCTGCTGGTTTGTTGGTTGTTGCATGCCTTTTTTATGTCATTTTAGCTGTCGTCCAATTTCTATAATAGCTGTGGCCTTGTGTTTTTTGTGTCAATGCTTTTCACTGACATTTATGCTATTCCTGTTCAGATGTCAGTCAAAGCCAGGGAGGAGATGGAAAGAGGAAGACTCTATGATACAGCTGGATTTCAACACACAACAGATGCTGTTAAACGAAATGACGAGATTTTGGGACAAATCAGGACGGAGCATGGCTTTGGGTCACAGATGGACAGACCACTCATAATCGGGGCCTGAAATAAGGACTGGCTTACACTTCACACATTTTGGTCCAATAAGGTCAAATCAACTTTTCATGAATACCAGTTCAATATAACTTTTTAAAAAACTATTTGATAACTTTTAAATACTATTCATAGAATTGTTAAATGAAATGACAAGCACAGCTTGTCAATGTTTACAAGATAGACCTATATCACTGTGGACAGAGGGAAGAATGAGTGAGGTATTTCTAGGTGAGTGAATGTGTGTGAGGGTCTGAATGTGTTTGGTTGGATGTATTCTTTGGTGGGACTGAAAGTGTGCCTTTGTATGTTTCCCTCTCTGATGCATGGTCAGTGTGTCTATTGGTGCTGTTTTTATCATAATGTAATATGTGTAAGAAATGTAAACTGCAAATAGTTGAATTTGAGCTTTTTTTTTTTTTTTTCAATGAGAGCTGTACCTTTTTTCATTGTACCTGAATTCTTGAATGAGTTCTTTTCTGTATAGAACCCAATACTTTTAATTAAATTTTTCCCTTCACAAGGTAGTAGTAATTTGATTTAAGTTTTATATTTAAGATTGAAGTGAGTTTAGTTTCAGGGCCTCACATTAAGGTTAAATGAGCTTGATGATTCCAGCATTAAAACATTTACTCCAGACTCCCTACAACACAGATCCTGAGCATCTTTGACAGATACATACACACTGATGCACAACACCACACGTAAACAGGCAGTGTAGATTTAATTGAAACCTGGATTTGGCTATTAACAAATCAATTCCAATTATCAATGAACCCTAATTTAAACCAGACAACATTATTTAACAGTGAGGATCAATAATGTATGCAACGGTTCCATTTGACACCAGACCATATTACTGAAGTCCATCAAATAACAAGCAAGACAAAAACGATACAAAATGAGGAGGGGGAAAAAAAAAAAGGTTTGTCAATCAAAGCAGTTTGTAAAGGACTTGGTGTGAAGGGTAACTTGAACTGGCAGTATGAGAAGGTCAGGATTGGCCGGCCCTCCCAGAGCTTCTCCCAGGCGGTTTCCCCCTCAACACTGTCGTTCTGTATTCTCCTGTTGGGAACTTACTTGACCAGAGGTCTGGTCTTATCGTCGTCGCCACACTGGTGAGCTTTATACTTTTTCACCTCAGCCATGTACTTTGACCAAGCATCGCTCTTGCCTGGCTCAGCCTGCAGGAGAGGAGGTACAGGTGGTTAGCAGTGGAGTTAAAAGCACATAATTCAAGTTGACAACACCACCACCAAGGCACACACATACTTCTGTATCCTGTTTCTGCTTCTTCGCAACCATGCCGGTCTTTAGGAACACACCGCCTCTGCGTTTCCCCACCTGGGTTAGGGGATAGAAGACTGAAACCGTTATAGGAGCCCTTGCAGATGGACTGCCAATGAAGGAGACTACACCATAGCAGAAGGTCTACATTTAGTCTCCTGCCGCACCACCAGCGAAACCATCAGTGAGGAGCATCCCTAGTCTTGACTCATCTACAATTTGGTAAATAATGTCACAGTGTGTTCATTAAAAAGTATAATACAAGCACTGCATGACTCTGAGATGCTAGTGGAAATTAATACTGAAATATTGGCCATTGTTTCAGGATGTAATAACTCCAGGCCAATTATGAGTTAAGACTGTCAAATCAGTGCATGGTGCTTCAGTTTTGGATGTGTGGAGAACTACTGCTATCTCATCTTACAACTGCCAAACCCCTTACAAAGCTCGTCACGGGTGGGGGCTTCTTTTCCACTGGGGTCTGTCCTTGCTCTGTGGTTCTCGCATCTCCACATGTTTGCTGCGTCTCCTTTTTTCTCCTCTCCGCCTCCTCCATCTTCTTCTTGAACATCTCCATGAAGCTGCCGTCATTAGCGAACACGTTGCCCGCGGACACCGGGGCTTTGCTTGCTGCCGGTGCGGGGCTGCTGGAGGGGGACGCGGGGCTGCCGCCGCCGCTGGAGTCGCTGCTGCTGCTCGTTGTTGTTTGAAGTTTGCGTTTTGAATCCATGTTTCCTGGACGTAATGTTCAAAAACAGACCCAGCAGCTCACAAAACGGCTATGGTCGTGTCCGCTTTAAGGCTTTGTTGTGAAGTGAAACAACGCTGACAACCAGCAGAGAGGCCGTCTGGACCCCCGAACTACAATACAAAAGCCCTGGTGTTTATCTATAGACTGTTCAGTTCAGAAGATAAAATATATCACCAAAATAAGACGAAAAACAGGCTTCACAATGACGCAAATTCCCGAACAAAAACAAAAGCGTCAACTGCTAACGTGGCTAACGCCCGGTTAGAAAAGGCCTCAACGGGCGAACAAACTCAACCCAAACCGCCTACTCGTGGGTAGTGTGTAAGTTATAGACATATAAAAATACTGTTTACGCGCAACAAAGCTTAAATACCTGCACCCAAACACTAGTGGGTTTGTAGATTTTGCTGATGCTTTTCGCTAACTTTTGCCATCACTCATTAGCTGTCGGCCATGTTTAACTTCTACTCATGACGTCACGTGGCGGGTGTGGCGCCCCCTGCTGTGTCGGAAGTGCTTTTTTTTTTTTTTTTTAAAGAAAAAGCATCTCGCTTCAGAGATGTTGCACACGCATAATACACGGAGTGGAGCTCGAGACCACCAGTGAAGATACTTCCATTTTGCTTTTGTATCAAAAATGTAATACATTTTTTTTATTTAACACAATTTGAGTTTTTTTTGCTTTAATGACAGCAAGTTTATGAAAACCTGATGTTATCCCTTGTTGACAGTGGAGTTCAGTGCAGGTGTCCAATTCAAAGTATGCAAAACATCACCATACTTCAATAGTCCCACCAACATGTTTTACTGTCGGTTTAATACACTACGTTATCATCCTCTGTTCATCTCCTTACATACATCCTTCTGTTACTGCCGGAAATGCCAGGCTTCGAAGATTTTGTTAATCCTCAAGGGTATTCATTAAATCATTGAATAAAGATTATCTATGCATTCTTCATTACATTGTTAGGTAATATATTGTTTGTAATGCAAGTATGCCTGTTCTCTGTAAAAGTCTTTTGAGACACATGTTTGTTCAGGTATTTGCTCAAAGGATGTAAAAAGTCTGACTTATCAGTATTAAAACTTGTACCCACAAAAAGGACCAAGGTGATATAACCAGGGTCAGCTTTCTTTCATAGATCTTTCTGAAGAAGTATTACTTATAATTTGCATAGTCACTGCAGGAAAAGATAACAGCAGACACAATCTCTTATCTAAGATCCCATTTATTTGTAGTGCAAAAGTTGAATTGACAGGACTACAAATCTTTGACCTGCCTCAGATCCCTGTGTGACTTACAGTATGCTATAATCTACTAGAACATTATGATACACAGACAACCCTAATGGTTAACCCCTTCAAGCCATGCAAATGTGCAGCAAAGATAACACCATAAATATCAACTCAAATGAAGTATAAAAATGTGCACACATACACACACACACCAACAGGATTTTGGTCTGCGCAGACTATAGCATAAACATTCACTGGGATGAAGGACAAGTCAGAAAACAGCAGCTCTAATATGGGACAGATTACAGACTAAGTTACTACAACAGGTTAAAAATTAACCAGTAGTGAATAAAGGCAGATGTAGTGTTGGTAATTGCTAACTATTCCAGATTCAACACTATATCCAGCACATTTCCTTCCAGTTCAGTTAAACAATAAATGAGGTCTAGCAGCGGTAAACAGCCATTAGCTAAGTCGTTATTTTCAGTGTTATTATCATTGGGGACTTAAATCACATTATGTATTTGTGACAAATTGGGATTCTTTCAGATGGTTTAGTTGCCTACATTCACATCAGTTTAGAGTCTTAAAGTGGTAAGTGCATTTAGATCCTACCAAAAATCCACAGAACTCAGTTTTGATCTTTTGAGGAAGAGGGAAATGATAAAAAAAAATGAATAAACTATTTAAAAAGGCAACCCATAAAAAGAAAAAAATCATATGCAGAAAACAAACCTGCATTATGCGAGAGGGAGCGAGGGCTGACATAAAAATCATTTCTAAAGCCCACAACTGCAAGTATCCCAAACTTCACCGTAGAGGGAATATTGTGTGTCTTTTTTTATGAGGCACTGAACAAACAAACTCACCATTATAGGAAAGTGCTTTGGTACATCTAGTGAAATTTCAAACAAATTCATAAATGAATATTAATATTCAAGTGAACACAAAGGAAAATGAGACTCAAGTCAGAACATACCCTCATTGTCTTAACATCTTTTTCAAGGTCCTTCAAATCAAACAATCAAAAAAAAAAAAAAAAAGAACAAAATAAAAAATCACCTCAAATCACATGATCAAAAAGACAAAAATAATGGCTACAAGAACATACTAAACACTAGAGTGTGATCATCTTTGATCAGTCAATTGCATACTGTACATACGGAGGTATTGGGATAACCTGTGGAGCTGTATGTCTTCCTTAGAGCTTACATTTACATAAACATCTAGGCCACATCTCTCCTCATCACCAACATGATTCATTTTTGACAGACAGTAATGGACCAGAAGGAAGGGAGGGTCCTAGTCCTCTTACTTACTCCTCCTTTGTCCCCCATATTTGAACTGTAACCTTGACAAAACTAGATCACATTATGTTCTATTGTATAACATAAAACTTTAAAGCGAAAAAGAAAAAGTTAAAAAGACCTAAACTGAAGTGAGGCCAAAAAGAACAACAATGAAATAAAAGTCACCTTAAAAGGTGAGACAGCGTCTTTTCAGGCCCTATAATTCCTTCTACTCTACTCAAGCAGAGTTAAACACAGTAGTGTCTCTTTTCTCTGGGGCTCCAGAGATAAAAATCATAAGTCTCATACCATTAAAAGCCACCAGGGGGCATCAGCAGCATGACACATATTCTTTGAGGTACAGCGATCCAGTGAAGGCATAAAGGCAGAGATTCAAGTCCACTGTAGATCACCTCATCGTCTCTTAGCATGTTCCCCTGCATGTCCTTGGTGTCGGGGACTGATGGACGGTCTTATCTTGGGTGGTGTCGTATCAGGCCTCTCCTGGCATTGGTAGACTGTCTCTGCTGGGCGAGGAAGGACATAGCCTGGTTCGGGGGGCCCAGCCGGTCGCCGGACACTTTCTGATGCAACGCCATTCCCTGAGAGGTATGGGATAGAAAGAGAAACATGAAACAGTGGACGGTAACAAAATTGTCTTGAACCACAGAGAATCATGTGAATCACTTAGCTCTAAAGTTCTAAACATAAAAACAGTCAATTTTTCCACAAGACAGCTGTGAAATGTTTGTTTGTGCACATGTGTGTGTACTCACCATGTTGTACCATGCAGAAATGATGAGTTTCTCCTCCTGGTCATGTCTGGCCCTGCTCTTCTCGTAGTCATGCTGTGCACAGGAACACATTGTCATGCATTAGTGAGAATTAAGGAGCTACAGTCACCAAATTTGCCTTTTTAAACTGAAAGATTCATACCTCCAGGTGCTGGATTTTTCTCTCTTTCTCCGTCAGCTGGTTCTTCAGTGCCTGAACGTCTGGAGTCAATGTCACTGGCTTCTGCTTAGGATCCAGGGTTTTGATCACCTGCACACACAAATTTTCTTAAGTGCACCAGGGACAAATTAAACACTACAGCCACTAGCCACATGATGTGTAGAATGAGTGATCCGTTTAGGACTGACCGTTCTCGCCTTCTCTACATAGCACTTGTATCGCTCCTCCATCTGCTTCATGTCCTCATCCTTTTTCCGCAGGATCTCCTGGAGTTCATCTATCTTCTTTGCCACTGAGAGGGGCATGGCGAAGGATTATAAATAAAAGCCCTCAGAGATCAACAGTTGATAAATTACTGAGCATGAAATGACTTTTTTTTTTTTTTTTTTACAAAATGACTTACTGTTGCTGTCCACTTTGGGCTCAAGGTCATCAATGACCTCTCTTTTCTTTTGGAGATCTGAGTGGGCTTCATGGAGCTTCTCTCTGAAATAATCACATATCATCAAGAGTGTGTGAGAATACTTGCTTTTGTTTGGAATCTACGTGGATAAATATTATGTGAGCAGCAGTGGAGTACTTACAAATGCTCCTCAAGCTTTTTCTTCAATAAGGAGGACTTCATAGTAGAAAGAAAAAGGAAAAATCCATTAAAACTAACACACACACAGCATTTTCTAAATGACACACACATCCACACAGTTTAAGCTGTGAAAGTCAAGCTGTCAAAGAGTTTAATCATGGGCCAGTTGGACAGAGGGTGGGCCGTACTTACGATGGCCTGATTTTGGCAGAGTTGATCGATGGGGGCAGGCGGAGAGAGACAGACAGAGAGGGGCAGGCGTTAACAGTGAATCACCACAGCAAACGGGTTAAATTCCCACACAACGTGTATCAAGGCAGGAGAACAAACACTGCAGTCCTCAACACCTAACTAACATTTTTCAATACACTCAGGCGCACTTTGCAATTGTTTTGCTTTTACATTTGGAGCTGAAACATTTATTGCTTCAGTTATTTAAAAAATATATTACTTTGTGTATAAAGTCTTGTGTCTTATTCTGTCAAATTGTTTGTGTTGGTGATGAACGTTGGGGAGCTATAACTGAAATGACAAAAGTGACCAGAGGAGGAGGAAGCAGGTCTTTCCACTCACATCCTCTGTCTTGCTGTCCTGTTCATGCAGAGCTCTCTGGAGCTCCTCCACTTGAGAACGCAGCTCTGAGATCTGCTGCTGGTTCAACCTTGGAGACAGAGGAGGACAAGGAGGGGATGAGGTTAAGGTTAAGAATAAAAGAAAAAAAAAGATAAGTGGATAAAGAATCAAAAAGGAAGATTGTGAAACGAGTCAGCTGCAGGTGCTGCTCATCTATTCCTTGTGTGTGCTGCCTGGCCATTCACAGCTGAGCTTTACTGAGCATGCTCACTCCACTCCTCTCCACCTGTTACTGTTGCTGAGGATGCTTCCCACACCCTGGGTCTGGTGTTGCATGGACACAAACGCAGTCCACCCACATGTCCACATGCCCACAGGCATGTAAACACACATACACACACACACGGGACAATCTGGCTTTCTGCTGTCTGTCCTCCAGTCCAGCCCACACAGCTCAGTTGAGCACACAGTCCAGAGGGTGAGTTGACATTTAGGCAGATATCACTCCTACCATCTGCCAAACAACCGCCCTAATGTCCAAGAACACATAATACGGTGGCCTGGAAGGAATATGATTATTTAACACTACTGCACAAGAAGTTGAACTGTTGAATGCCTCTCCTAAAAAACAAAAAAACAAAAACACACACACACACACACCTGTTCTGTGTTTCCAGGGCGTTCTTGCTGCGCTGAGCCTCCTCCAACTCGGCCTGCACCTCCACTAGTTTCCGCCTGTAGGTCTCCTCCTGGACACACAACATCTTGTTCTCACTCTGTAGACGCACCACTGTCTCCCTGTCGTAGGAACACAGCGAAGACAGGAGGTGAAGGGACGGGGAGGGGTAAGGGGTGGGGGTGGGGGGGGCAGATGAAATGGGTCAGAGAATAGCAGAGACAAAAAAAGTCTGCTGAGTTGACTGAGCCTTCTATGTGACAACGCCCCGGCCAAATGTGCACTGCTGCCATGTGTCGTTATTCCAGGGGCCAATTGCGCATTCAAGTTCTAAAAATAATATTTTGTGGCCGAGTTAGCACGTCTGAATAGTTTACATCCAACTATAGATGAATGTAGGGCACGCTCCTTGTAGTGACACCAATGCATGTTTGTTTCAGATTTAAAAAAGGAAAATCTCATCTGCTACGCCTAAATTTGATTGTAATAGTAACCCCCCCCGACACACACACACATACTTGATCTCAGTAGGCATGATCTCTGCAGCGAGGTTCCCCACTGTGGCATCATTGTCACATAAGCCTCCTGTGGAGAGAGAGATTATGCGTCACATGGACACTTTGCAGATTTTGTAAAATAGCTTCATTTATTTGTTTTAACTTTAATCTGAGAAAGAAATATTTCACATTTCTGGAAACACACACACACACACACACACACACACACACACACACACACACACACACACACACACACACACGGTTTACTGCTGCGTAATGGCATGTTAAAAAGGAAAATTCTACGAGAAGTGGAATATTACTTATGATTATTTTACCATTTGTTTCTAGTACAACTCACCAGCTCCACTAAGACACCTCTGTTGGACTTGTGCACATCTCAGTTCATCATTTGTCTCCCGAAGTGTGTCCCTTTCTGAGATTAGACGCTAAAAAACAAACAAAACTATGACATTAATATTTTAATTAATAAAAGATGTACACTTCAAGTCAGGACAGTATATATTAATTTATTACTCCCACAAGTAACTGGGGACATTAATCACTCCTGTCAGATTGCAGAAGGTGCTAGAATTGACACAGGACGTGGGAGTCCACTGAAGAATAGTACCATATTTGCCTGGCAACAATTCCTGCTGCAGGGATGTGCGTCCTCTAATAATTATAACATAACAAATGTTGATCCGCACCGGACTGTCTGAATCACTGGTATGAAAAATAAAAACTATATTACAAAATACATCTTATTAATATAATTTAGCATGTGACCATTATATCAGAGCCACTACAAACAGATGCTTCAAACTGAATAAAAAAACAAAAAAAAAACAAACAAAAAAAACCTTCATAAGTGATATGCATCTCTTTTCCCGCCAAAATGTAACTTATTTTCTGACTGTGTTCACCAACTTACTTCTTTCTCCTTCAGCAGTGCGTCATATTTGTCATGAAGGTTCTTGTACTCAAACTGCCACTTCTCAGCTTTCATGGCCTCTGCCGAGTGCTTGGTGTGAAGCTCATGAGCCTGCAGGTCAGAGATCATAGCAACAGTCTGCATTGGCAGGAGCGCTCTACAAAAACTGAAAGGTTTTCCACATGTGTGCCTTAGCCAGACTCAACACAGGAGCAAGTATCACTCTCCCTCCTCCTCCTAGCCCACTGCTTGCCTGTCTCTTGTAGGTGTCGAGCTGATTGCGGACAGCGTTGGCCCTGCGGAGCTCCTCCTCCAGCTCGCAGGTGCGCTGCATGTACACAGTGTTGCGCTCCTCCAGGAGGCGCACTTGTCTGCGCAGGTCTCCCAGATCTTCCAGCTTCCTCTTGTATGTCTCCACCAGTGCTTCAAGCTGGTTCACCCGGTCAGATGAGTGCCTGAGGGCGAGGAGAGTGTGGGAGGTGTCGAGCACAGATACAAGAACATGACTTTTAGTTAAACACAATGTATCCGTGTGGATATGTACTTAACTACTGGAAGCCAACAACTCTGACGCAAGCCAGTGTCAATGCATGAAATTCATATTTATCAACACAGATGTCAGAGAGAGGAGCTGAATAGACATCTGTGTGTGGGCAGGGTGGGAGTCTATTCCAGTGTGGGAATAGATGAACTGCTGCTTAAAGAAATAGTCACAATGGGTCTTTAATGTCCTGCCACAATATAGGATGGGTTGTTTAGGTTATATTTAGATATTAATCTTATCCTCAAAAAATCCAAATTCCAGTTCACCAACTATTGACTCAACAAGAATTATCAGCCAATATTTACAATATATTTCATATTTTCACATGAGGGGAAAAACTTTGCATGTAAGGCACTAATCAATTATTATCAAATTAATGTGGAGTCTTCCTAGACATTGCATACACTTAAACGCTCTGTTGGAAAGCAACAAAGCCCCTCAGCATCCACATGACTTTACTGAATATAAACTTAAGTTAGCTTGTAAAAAGGTCTGCAATGCACATTGCAATAATAATCTGTTGTGTGTTACACAGTTAATTCAACATTATTGGTTGTGCTTTGTGAGAATACACAGAACATGCTGGTCTCACCTGAGAATGTCCATCTCATCTTTGAGGGCCTGGGCCTCCTGTGCCAGACTGGTCAGCTCCTCGTTACGCAGCTGCAGGTCAGTCACCTCACGCTCCAGTATCTCTCCTCGTACACGCATGTCATCTCTGCTGTTCTCCAGTCTAAGATACACATCATACAGGAGCAGTGGTTTGTGTAACTAAATAAACTGACTCAATAATAGCATCTGATTTGCATGTCTACATCATATGACTCATATGACTTTGTATAAAATCGTTTTAAAAGTTGAGAAAATTATGTAAATATCAACATGACTATTATGTACAGGCCGCTGTTTTTCTAAGGAAATCTAACTGTGTGTGTGTGTAGCGCTTGTACCTGTAGTTCTCCTCCTGAAGCTGCTCCATCTGACTCTGCAGCAGCAGCAGCTTCTTGCCAGTGATGGCGGTGGTGGAACTGTCCAGAGAGTCGCAGCGGCTCAGCTTCTCCTTCAGGGAGCGTGTCTCCGCCTGTAGAGACGACTTCTCCTCCAGAGCCACCGACAACTGTGGGGGAAGAGAGAGAAGCTGAAGACAAACATTGAAAAAAGAGGAGTAAGAACTAGGAGATTCAAAAATGGACTGCTGAGAGAGAAGTGGTGAAGATGCCCAAAGCGATAAACTTCCGACTGTACAAAGGAAGGGAAAAAAAGGAAAAGTTTGACACTTATTAATAGAAACATTATCAAGAATACGGACATAAAAAAATTGGCATCTTTCCGAAAAATATAGCCACAGTACTCACACGCGACAGATTCACAGAGGCAAAACACAGATACACAACTACAAACTCACCACCTTTAGTGCATATGGAACCTCGAACACACATGCTCACATGCTCAGTCGTCAAAAGCTAGTTAGTCAGCTGATGTGCAACGGTCTCAGGCAGATGGAACTTCCTCAATAGTGAAGTTGTTAGCATTAGCCTTAGGGTCACAACCACATCTTCATGATATAATCAGATGAATATGCATGGCTCGTCACTAACAGCCATTAATGATATTGGTTATACTGTTATAGTTGGGGAAGGGAGAAATGTTCTTCGATCAGGTTGATAAAGTTGGTTGGATTGAAAAAGGAGAGAAACAAAGTGTTTGTTTGAGTCAGGCTGAACGATGCTGGAGCTACATGTGAGGTTGCAGTTAGACAAGCTGGCATTGCAAAATTAAAAAAAAAGGGGAGTGTGTACTTACCTGCTGGACATCTTTCCAGTTTGAATACAGCAAAACCCTACACTGAACTTTAAGGACAGATTGCATGCTTTAGCACAGGACCAGTAAGAGCAAATAGCTTTGAAAACAACACAAATGACTAATCCCTAACATGTGGGCTACGTAAGTAAACAAACAGGTGGGCTGAGAGCAGTGCAAATTATTGTTGGCTACTGCTCCATCCCAAGGCAATGTGTCAGTTTTATCTTGATGTTATGCAACTATTGACCACAATGCATCTTAAAAAAAGAAAAGAAAATTTGTCCTTTATCAGAGAGTGGTGCAAAAACAAGCCATGGGTACACAACACACAATCACAGGAAAACAAACAAGACTCAGACAGGCTAATCAATAAGGGCCAGAGCACAAATGCTGCAGGCATACACATTCAACAACATGCTGCACCCACAGTACAGCAAAAGTAGGCCTCATATCTCCATTTGAGAGTAGAGGTGAAAAGGTTTAATATGGCTCTAATGCTTTGTTAGAAAAATGGAAGACTAAGCCCCAGTATGCCATCTTAAGCTCTCAGGAAATGCTTGCCAAACAATATGTGAACCGCATTTGGTGAACCGCATTTGGTGAACCAACCTGATGCTCCAGGTCTCGATAGCGCTGGCTAAGGTCCTCCTTCTCGTCTGCCTCCTCACTTAGAAAATAATACTTTCGGGACTGTAAAACACAGAAATGACAGAATGCGGAGATGTCAGCAGATGTCATATCACAGGGGAGAAAGGAAGCATTGGTGAAAGAGAGTACAAAAGAAGGACGTAACAGATCTGCTGAGTGAATAACAAGTATACAGAGGGGGATTGTAAAGTGTGGTTTCACCTGGTAGTCAAAATCCCCGTAGGTCTCTGGGCTTCCCGGTTCAGTTGAAGGTTCTTTTGATAAGAGCTAAAACAAAGCAGCAGTGAGAAAGTTAATAATGAATTATGGGAATACAGCAGCTTGTTCCCAAAAGCAGCTTTATTGTGTTTTTAGGTGTTATTTTTTTAACCATGTTCAATGATTTTACAGTCTTATTAAAGACTAACCATGTTCTTGAAATATCACAGTAAGGTTTCTGAGACTGTGTTCAGTCTTATGCTTATCCAGATTCCTTTGATTGCGAATTAACCATGACTAAGAGCGGGATTAACACAAAATAGAGCGAACCAAAAGGATAAGCAAGAGTCTCACTCACCTCCTGAATGGCTGTCATGACAACGTGCTGGACAGATTCCTCAAGTGTCATTATCTGCTGGATTTGCTCTGTGTTTAGAAGATGAAGACAACAGAGACCAGTGAATGTGTAGCCACTGCATCCGTTTAAAAATTTTAAGTAAATAAAATGTTTTTAGTGTGAGGGGTAAGAAAGCATGTAGTCAGTTTATCAAGTTGTGATAAGCAAGACTCACATAAAACAAGAATCATGGGATTTGATTTTGAGGTAATCCTGTGTGTTATTTTCACAGATGGCTGATTCACTAATGATTTTTTATGTTTTATTAAGGATTAAATCCTAACAGCAGACAGTTTACCTTGTTTCTTCTCACAGCTGACAGCACAGCCCAATACAAGCTGTACCAGCTTGCCCAGTTCAGTGACGTCTCCCATCTCTCCTATAAGGTTCATGTCTGGCAAGTGATCATCCGATACCTGGTGACCCAGCACCTGTTCATGGAGAGTAAGGCGAGTCACTGAGGGATCGAGGGATTCATATAACAAATGAAATATTTACTAGAAATGGTAAAGTAAGAACAAAATTTCTTACATCATGGTAATACTCCAGCATGCTCTTAAGAATCTTTTTCAAGTTGCTGACCTGCAAGAACAAATCAGAGTGACAATCTTGATGCTCATTATTATCAGGAAAAATGAAGTACAAAAGACACACTCGACATGTTGATCATTCTAGGTTGCTGTAGGGTATATTTTGTCATATCCTGTTGTTTCACAAATTACCTTAAGGCGCCAGTTGGCCCCGCTCTCTTCCTTAATCCTGCCCAGCCATGTCTCATTAAACCAAGAGGAGTCTCTGTTAATGAGAGTACAAGAGAACACTTGTGACGACAATCAAGATTCACAGGAGGCCACAGGGCAATGAGGCCCTTGGCTTCTGTTCTGATAAGTACAATGACTTTTGAGTAGAGCAGTTCATTAAAGTCACATGTGGGAATAATGCTCTTGTTGTGACCTTGAAATAAAAGTACCAGTAGTTTTGTTTGATTCAAACATGGCAGGGCTGTCTCTTCATCTGTGGGCCAGACAGTTTGGTTTAGTCAAAAACAACACCTGACCTCACAAATCCTGACACAATTCTTTAAAGGATTTACATTTTACATAGATAATGGGGATGCGAAATTCCAAAGTCCATTTAGTGCAAATCACACAGATAAGCAAATCTCTGTGAATAGGCTCTGAATGATTTCTCCCAGCTGTTTCCTCTGAGCACATGTTGTGCTTTCAGATCATCAAAACAACCACAATAACCATAAATTACTTTTACATAAAAGTGTACCCTTACATTCTGTGCAGCACATGTGCAATGGCCACTCCACTTGTTAGGTCGTTCTTGCTGTTGCATGATGGCACCTGAAATGTCTGTAACTGAAGATGAAGACATTGAGAATGAGTCATTAAAGAAGTAACCTTACACTTTTGATCATACATACATCAGCATTTGACAGAACCTGACAGACAAATGATGATCAATATCCAGCACATGTCGATGTGTTGAAACCCTCCACATCATACATAAACCCCTAACTATAGTTTTTAAAATATATTTCTATTTATGAACACACACAAAAAATCCCTGAACAAATAGACACAACAAATTGGAACAAAATAAAACAAATAAACTGCCTGTTGATAGAAGAAGATTGTGCAGGCCTGAACTTTACAAAGCTACTGTTAGATAATGCAAGTAAATATCAGAGATTTTTTAATTTATTTTGTATCCAAGTCCATTCAGTCTCGTAACACAGACACTAAGCAGTCACAGGGGATTATAACCCTGTTTAGCAAGCTATTAATAAAAGCCGGTGTCATGGTTTAGTCTTACACTTGCCAAACAGGTGGATTTTCCCTGAGCTTGAAAAGTTTCAATGTTGGACAAGCTCACATTACTTCATAAGTCTTTGAGCTTACACTGAAAGCTAGCTTTATTTGTTTTGTTGGGTTTTTTTCCCTTCTGGTAGGCTAGTTTGCTGACACTGCAGTCAGTTTGATAACGACTTTAAACAAACTTCCAATGTGTTTACCTAGCTAGTTAGCTTGGTTGGCTAATGATGTGGTGTTAGCTCACACACAACTTTCACAAATGCCAGCTGCTAATACGTTTATTTAATCTGTCAGTAATGTTGCTACTCATCGATTATGTGAGGTTACAATGTCCCAAAGCAACGTAATCTCCTTATTTCTTTGCAAAAACACAAGCTGTTAGCAGCTAAGTTAACTTAGCCCTCGCTAGGCAGGTAACGTCGCTACTATCCAACTCACCCAGGTTAACAGTGAATCACACAGCTCTGCTTTATCCAGACTCATTCTGCTGTCTCCCGGTGGCTGAAGGAGAAGCGAAAGATTTTTGCTGTCAAGATTTTTTGTTTACTGTTCACTCCTGGTACTTTCCACGTCAGTTATATTTCAGCCATGGCCTCCTGCTGCGCCTACCCTGCCCCTTCGCATTTCAGCTCTCCTGTTATCCAAGTGAGCTTCCGTATTAAGAGCGTTCCCATGGAAACAGATTATGTATTTTTGTCATGGTGAAATTAATAAATAATTCTGGTAATAATAATAAACTACTGTCTTGTATAGACGCTGGACAGGATAGGAATTATTTTATACGCTTAATCTCATCAATTGTTATTCTTATTGTTGTTGCCATTCTTCTTTTATTATCAAATGTATTTTATATATCATTATTATCAGCATTACTTCTTTTTTTAATTATCAGCTTTTGAGAAAAATCCCGATCTAGGAAAATAAAACAATTACTTAACGAGACTCACATGAAATTTCCCCCATTGTGACCACAAGAGAGGTCACTCAGTTTCTGCTTTGTGAAACCACATCAAAACTTATGGGAAACACTTGAATACGTTAAAGGGAACAATGTGTTTCGTCTTTTCATTCATAACTGTCATTATATCCTACTGGAAACCTTCCAACTATTGTTTAGTATACAAAAAAAACCTCCTCATACGCAATAACCCCCCCTCCTTCTCTTCTTTTGAAATAGCAGTTCTTCTATTTTATTCTATTCTGTTTTTGTTTTTTTGTTTTTTAATTAAGAAAGAAAATTCCAACAATAAATTGTGGGCAGTATGACTTATGGAGCCCCACTGTTTTTCCCTTTATGCTGCATTCAAAGTTCCTTAAAGCA
This sequence comes from Pampus argenteus, assembly GCA_036937835.1. Lineage (NCBI taxonomy): Eukaryota > Metazoa > Chordata > Actinopteri > Scombriformes > Stromateidae > Pampus > Pampus argenteus. Next base: position 5,941,765 of record CM072878.1, read on the forward strand.
CCACTGGATGGCTCTAGTTGACAGGTAGCCATATAAAACAGCTTGACACCCAACTGGCTGCTTACAGTGCCTGCTATGACAGGTGTCTTGTAAAATGTTTCCAATAAGACAACATGTCTTATTGGAAACATCTCACATTTAGCTACATTACTACATGTAGCCAAAATGTGACATTTAACATACTATGAATATGAATTAATTCTTTAGTGTACAGTAAGACTTTGTATTTCTATTTCATCAACTTAATATATGACACCCCCTCTGTGAATGTAATATGTTCCACAGGAAATGTACTGACCAGTTCACACTGCTTTGTATTTTACAGATGGAAAAAAAAACAAAAAACAACTTCTGCAGGTTTCTGTTAAAATCCTCTCTCATTATTAACATGGTGTCACACACGTACTCTCCTTGCATGGTAATAATTCCATGGCATATCTTCCTGTCTACACACCTCCTTCCTGCATTGTCACATGTCACAAATCAAACTAAAGAGCACAATCACAGTTGAACACTGCCCACTATTTCCTGTTTGCTTTGGCAAACCCAGTGAGTGCATGTGAAACGAGTCCACTGTGTTTGTTAAAACACCTGCTTGAGATAAAATATACTTCCAGTCCTTGTCATCCCCCCCCCCCCCCCCCGCTCACAACACCTGGCTTTACCATATTTGTCTGCCCCGAGTTCCTGTTTTTCTAGATGGTTTTCTAGCCAGAGGAATGCACATGTTTATACTCCACCAGCCTTTACCTCAATCACACTGAATCCTGATGGTTACAGTTAATGGTTAATTTTTTATCTTTTAAAGTCATCTGTTTGAACATTACTTTTAGCCACAGTGAGTGATATATTTCACCTCTCTTTAGTAGCAGTGAAAAGGAGTTTTTATTGAGTTCAAATCTGTATCTCCAGTCATATAAGGGCAAGTTGTGTACATGTGTTTGCTTCAGGAGAGAAAAAAACAGGACAGGGGTCTCAAGTTGAATAACCCTGGACTGGATTCAGACACCTGCGAAGAAGCTTGGCGGTTGGGGCAGGGTGGTGGTGGTGGTGGTGGAGGGGGGTTCAGCTGAGAAGTTAGTCACCCACTGACGGATTGGCCAGATCAGGGCTGACTAATGCTTGAGTAGCAGGAGGTGTGGTAGAGGTTCTGGCAAGGCAAGGCTCAAGCGGAGGCTGACTCTATCTTTGGCCGGATCCTCTTCCTCCACGCTAATTCCTCTTTTCAGCCGTTCTCTCTTTCCTTATTCCCCAGATGTGTTTCCTTCCTGAAAGTCAAAAAGCTTTACTTCTCCTCTTTTCCAACACCACACTGACGCACTTGCATCCCTCTGGGGGAACTGGAAGGGTGGGGGAGGGAGGGCCAGCAGCTAAGATTGAGTAATTATTCCTTTTTTTTAGCTTGTGGTTTTCTTATTTGGAAAAAAAGTGGAGATAGTTCCCCTTTTTTTTTCGTTAAGCGCAAAGACTTAACCATCTAGTGCATTCTACACACTACTCAGGTCACGTAGAGCTGTGAAAGTATTCTGATTAGCGAATAAAAACTACAAATGTTTCACAGTTTTGATTTTATCAACACTTGTGTGTTGTCGACATTGGATTTGACTTCCTCGTTGTCTGTAGTCTATATGTAGAAATTGCAAGTAATTTCTACAAAATCAACCAATTTTGTCCCTGAAATATATATTTTAATATTTATTTTGACCTTGTTAAAACCCAATATGGAGAAAAGCATTGAAGAAGTGACCCTTCCTTTGGCAACTGGAAAATTACTTTTGTCCCTTATGTCCTCATTTTCAGATTTTCAGTTCAGCCATGTGAATTAGCGACAAACAATGAGAACCTAATGCCTAAAACAAGCCACCCACATGCGTACGTTTGAATAAAAGTGTGGTTTAGAGAGACAAAGCAGCACTGCGCCTTTAAATAAAAGAATTCCAGCAATGTGGCGGCTGTATCCAAGCATTTGGAGCTGGAATGTGTCGGAATGCTGGCAGCGGTTTATTTCCCCTGCAGCTTTCCCAGGTGTTACAGGGTAAAGGAAAACAACTAAAACATGGAAAAGAGATGGACAGACCATGAAAAAAAGAGAGGGCGTGGAAAAAACAACCAGGAGACTGATGAAAAAGCCCCTTTTCTAGACATTAGGTCACCCATAGACACTGACACTGTCAGGACATGTGAAACAGCATAGTCAGTAATAACCTCACCTGTGGAAGTCAGCTGGGAGTGTTCAGTTTGAAATACATGTGCATGAATACAAACTGGTTGTTGACCCACATAGATGGGTGTCAGCCAGAAATGATAACGTGCAGCACGTGCTGAATATATTTCTCCAACACAAGTAACACAAGTGGTGACTCAGTGACTGTCTGTACCACCTAAAACAAGTTTTACTCATGTTATATAACGGGCACTAAATGACCCTCATACTTATTGATCCAAATTCTTAACATGACTCATGGAAGCAGCAGTACAGCTGTACTGTAGCAGTCAAACCCTGCTCTGTTCTTTTCAGGCTTGACTCTCTGTAACATCAAACCAACCGATTGTTATCATCTGAGTGTGCTCTGCTCATACTCTCACTACACAGCTCGGTTTTGATTTACCCCTTGTTTGTGTTTTTGTCCTACTCTATGCACCCCTCCCCGCTCCCCACACACACACGCACACTCAAATAGCACACAGACAATGTGAGTGAGTCACAGCAGCCTGCCAACAAGTGCCTCATCCTAAAGAGAGTCCCTCCATGTGTCCTTGTGATTGTAGGGTTGTAGGGCCAATCCCCTTGAGCATATCAGGTGCGGGCTCTTCAGGGCAACGTGAGACTTGTCTCTATTGTCTTCGAGCTCACAACAAAATGTAGCACACACACATACATACACACCAAACCAAACACTTGAAAGATGATACAAACTCCTTTATGTATTAAACTTTAGGCAAAGTCCGCGCTGCTGGGGTTGTTGTGTGTTGTGTGTGGTTTTGAGCTGCATCTAAAAATAGCAGTATTGAAATGTATTCTATGGCACGTCGGGGTTCGGGAGGATGGAACTGTGAACTTGGCTCTCCAGCTGACATGTGCTCACAGTATGCAGAGAGGATTGACCTGCCTGAAAGCAACATGCACAGTGTCAGCTACACACAATATTATTACAGTATGGTGGGCTACACCGACTATTGGAAAGTAACAATTTGACTACTTTGGCTACTTTTTTCAAAACTTTCAAATAGTCAAGGTGGATTTCTACACAGATTATTTGTGATTCTAGGTAAATTGTGTACATAAAACACAGGATGTTGACTGTGGTTTTGAATGTTCTATAAAAATAAATGCCATTTACTATGTCACATACTGGAATTAAACTGTTTTGCTTTTAATTTTGAGTGGTAACTAAGACCAATCTGATATTAATTTAAACATTTCTATGAATCCCAGTTCTAGAAAGTACAGGTGATGTTGAACAGTGTTTATTTTATTGGCATAACAGAAATAGATCACATCACTGTCATCAGCTGCAGGTACTATATAATACCTGCAAATATTCCCTCTTAAAGTGTGGCTAACAGGGATGAACATGGTGTTAGTTAGTGGTTCTGAATGCAATAATTACTGTGCAGAACTAATAACAGGTTAGTGCCACAGTACTTAAGCCTGCTCCTCCCAGCACATGTTCACAAACCAGCAAACACACCTCATACACCCACGATCATCGTTATAAGCAAGCAAGCAGCATGCTCCACCTCATCAATGAAAGCCAAGTGTATCGTTCCTCCACCCTGTTTGCCTTTTCGGATAAATGCCACACACCCTTTAAACAGAATATGGTGGCATTACACGTATAAGAGGGCCTTGGTCGCCTGGTCATGCTGGTAGTGGTAGGCTGGATTGATACTAGTTGGGTGTGCGGTTCACAAGTCTGGGCCTGCTAGAAGGCCTGTTATCCCAGTAAATGCGCCAGTCTGTTCCATCAATGTAAATGGTGTAGAGAGTGATAAAGTGATGTAGTGACAGTGGTAATCCAGGGTTTTGTCATGTGTGCGTATCAGTCTGTGGATGTAAGGTCAGTATTGATAACCACAAATTGCAGTGATCTCAAAAGCCTCCATTCTTGATCATTTGCTGGGTGTGAAACTAGATTTAAATAAGTTGTCAAACAGATGCCAAAAAAAAAAAAGAAAAAAAAAGAAAAGAAAAGTCAGCCGCACCTTCAACCTTGCACAACTTCCCTATTCTTTTGGTCTGCACACTTTCAGCAAACACACCCAAACGACACTGTTGTGTTGCCAGTTCAGTTTAATTGATGCCCTTCCCTAACATGTTAAATTACACAGCCGGGCTTTAAGGACAGAGAGAGGGTTGTCAACAAGTGTGGCCTGAGTGAAGCTGCGGCCCTTCACACAGAGTGACACTCCTCCTGACTCAGCAGCACGCAGGCACTGTTTACCGGACCTGTCCACCGCAATCAACACGCCTGCATCTGGCCTGACTGTAATTCCACTGAGGCCCTGTGTTATTAACCTCATCACTGCTGAGAGAGAGACGGGGGAGGCTCCGTCTTTGTCCTTCCTCATCCTTATCAGTGTGCATCCAGTTGAGTATGCAGGACAACGAAAACACACAGTATAAGCATCGGCATAAACTGATGAAAATTCAATTTAATTGCAGATAAATTCCCTACAGTGCCATAATGTGCACGAAATCAAATTAAAAGGCCATATTTTAATTAGAGCGAAAATGATTCACGTTTGTATTTTTTCCCACATTAATTGGGGCAAAGATAAAAATGAAATAAACATGTATAAGTTGTGTTGTATATCTATTATATTTCATGATAAACTGAATATGCAGTAAGTTATAATTTCACTTCCCCACTATGTCTTGCTGATTTGTTTGTATATGTCTGCTTGCACGCACTGAGCTGCTTGTTCACTTGTTGCACACCCGTCTTCAGCACTGTCAGCACAAAAATAGTGAGACTGAGACTGATCTATTCAGACAGCCATCTATAGCGACTGATGTGGACACTAACTGTCCCCTCAGCTCACACACAATTGATGGATGTCGGCCGCTTCCCTGACTGACATGCTATGAGACACAGCAGGCTGGTGACCTGAAAGAGTGAAAGCTGCTGAGCCCACATGTTGTCTCACTTCGAAAGGCTCCATCAGCCAGTGTAAACTTGCGTTAGGCTTGTCATTTCTCTGATCTCTATTTAGCGAACCCTAGCCGGTGATTGAGAAGCTGAGTCTGAACAAAAACTCAAAGCTTTTTGAAGTCAAGCGATAGCAATCACAAGAGCTGTAAGGTAAACACACCGTAATAGGTATAAAGTTGTCACACACTGCTACAAAGAGATGAAGCGATAGTGCCTGTGGAGATAATTACAGGAGAGTGAATAAAGGTTCAGTTTGAACAAGGAGCTGTCATGTAGGATTACAGCCTTGTTGAAATGACATCTCCTATGACCTTTCAACTCTTCTTGTAGGGTCAGCATGAATTCCTCCCAAACACTGCAGTGCTCGCTGCAAACCTCTCCCTAACCACAAACAGCTGAAAGATCACACCCACTCCTGTAGAAATCTTGAAATCTTGTAGTTGTCTGTGAAATGACTGGCCTGTAATCCTGGATTTTATTGTCCTCACTGATGAAATCTGTCTGACATTTACTAATAAATAAATGCCAAAGATTTAGTTCATTCAATAGTTGAGAATAAAAAAAAAAAATCATGTCATATCGTTTACACACTTTACACAGTTTATCCATATGATTATTTTTTAAATTTTATTATCAAATTATTTATTTATTTATTCCATATTGAACACTTGGGGCTCAATCAATTCAAAACAAAAATGCTAATATTTTATGTAGCTGATTAATATCACGAATGCTAATCTTCCGTCAAAAACGAAAGTTATAGTATAGACACAGTAACACAAACACCTCTATACTATAATTACACACTTGTGAATTGTCCTGCAAAAAATGCTACTTTTCTAAAAACTAATGCCGTCTTTGACTGGGTGCCGATTTTGTTGGGTTCACAGTGGTGAGCTGTAAGTGAACAATGCTCGCTCCAGTGGGGCTGCTTAGTGGCTAGTGGATAAAATCAAAATAATTAAACATTACAAGTCAACACTTACCACAAAGCCTTCCACAATTTAAGATCTCTGCTGGTGCACCCTAAAGACTTGCACCCCTGCTGAGAAGAAGACTGGCGTCAGTATGACATCATTATGACATCACACGCTACAGCTGTGGGTAACACTGGGAAAGTGACTAAAATCAGCCACATCAGATGTGAACACCAAACCATAACTATTTGCAGCATTTACTGGAGCAAGGTCTAAGGTGATCGTGGAGCCCATTCACATCAGACACCAAACAGAGACAGAGGTTATGATCTCTTGTTATGTTGTGATATGATGGCACCTGAAACACTATTATTACATTGTTGAAGTGTTTCTTTTATTGTGCCCCCTCCCCTGCACACAATATACACACTTGTTCCATGTAGATTAAATATAGCCACATCAGCATTCAGCTACTTTGTAAATGGTTTGGCTTTGCCTTGAGGCCTCCTGTAATGTCAGTTCAAATAGTGCACAAGCCAAAAAAAACACTTTCAAATGGATATCCTTCAAGTGGTTTAAAACAATGTGGTCTACTAAAATCTCTTTAGGAAACATAAAGCTCCCCTAATTCCTTTTGGGCAACAGTAAATTAATTTGGCAGTTAGCAAATCCCAACCTCACCAGTATAAATCACTGGTCGGTTATGATGCCGAACAAAGCCTTATCTGTTTTTCAAGCCAGTACACCATCTATTCATCTATTCATTTCCTCCCGTGCGCTGCTAACAAACGTCTGCCTCGCATAATTAGTCCCGTTTGCTGGATTGGCCCCCACAGAGAGGGATGAAACAATCCCACAGACAAACATTAACCCAGGCTCTAACCCTGTAGCTTGTCAAGAAGATGAATGTCTGAGACTGGAGAGAGAATGAAAAAAAAAAAAACCCCAGCATTCCATTTCCCGTAAACCAGGATGGGGGGGAGGGAGGGGGATTTTGGGAAGTTTAGTGAGTCATCACTTTTTCTTTTCTACCGGCGCTCCCCCCCTTCACCATCACACAGCAGAGCTTGAATACCTCCACGGCAGATTGCCCCGTCATGCTTTCAATGGGCCCTCTTGAATCTTGACAAGTGTCTCACATTGAACGTTACTGAGCTGCAGTGTCAGAGTCTGCAGCTGTCTGCACGGCTGTCACTATCATAAGCTCTCTTTGTTAGCGCAGATGGATGCGTTACTTTGAAACCTGAGGAGATAACAAGTTAAGACTTATAGCTTTTTTTTTTTTTTTTTACAAAGCATGCAATGACTTGAACTGCTGCTTGCTCAAACTCTCGGTTTGTTCTTGTGAGTGAGCAAATGTGCAAGTGTGTTAAACAGTTTCAAGTGATCAGGTCAAATACAGTGAGTGAGATGAGTCAGTGGGTATCTGCTACCACACTGAGAACTTATTACTCGCTAACTTCATCTTGTGTGACAATAACATGCTGACGAATACTTGTAAAATGATGACAGTGCTCAAATATAGGAGCTTTTACAGCAGTTTTAGAGCACCCCATAATGGAAAGTGCTTTCAATTCTCATAGAGAAAACCACAGATTTTATTGCCTTACTTTCTTCTCCTATTTTTATGTCAGCTCTTTTGTGTGACCACTCATTCGTCCTTAAAGCACTTTGTTCCACTAACTGATCATCAACATCATTTTGTGGTCAGGGACTCTCCCCAGCGGGTCTCTGCGCACCGCACAATAACACCCTCAAACCTTCTATTAGGGGTCATTTAGCCCCAGGGGCAGAGCCTCTCTCTCTACTGCTCAATGCTACACACACACACACACACACATACACACGGATATTTATCACTCTTTAATGACAGACTCCACAAAGGATGATGTCAACAGCCGCAACACAACAACGTACAACAAAAAGGGTAACCGCCCCACTCTCCTCTCAGTTCAACCGCAGTGACCTCACTTGATTGAAAGGCCTCAGTCTTATAAGGCTCTTGTGTGGCCACCGGGGTATGTAGCGCATGAGGTCTTGATGGTGATGCTGCTGCTGCTGTTGCTGCTGCTACTGATGACTAAGAGTTAGTAATCAAAACAGTTGTAGAAATGGGCCTGTTTTGCAAAGATGGTTGTTACGACTAAAATGTCATTGAGCACTTGATGTAAAGCAGTGTTTGCTCCCCATGTGTGTGCTGCAGAAGAGCATCTATTGCCTTCATTAGCTTTGGTAGATGGTTAGTGTGCTCTACCCCTTTGAGCTAAATGTCAAGCTCCATTTGGAGACGTGCCAGTTGTTGTTGTGATTGTCCATCATCAGTCATAAACATGCCCCCCCCCCCCCGTGCCTTGTTATGATAAAACCAAAAAACTACACACAGGTTTCTTTCAATTTCCAGGAAAGGTAAATAATCTCAACAGCATTTCTCTGAATGTGTTCCCTTGTGCAAAACACACAAACACACATATTTAACTAATGCACTCATCAAAGACCTTCCACTTAAAAATATAAAAAAACCCAACAACCTCTACCGTGATTTATGAAAAACAAAATGTGGTTTTTCTTCAAACGGGTGCCTAGCTAGCTGACTCACTGATTGAAGTACAGCGGATTTCCACTTCTACTTTGGTCTGTTCATTTGAAATGCTGCGGAAAAACAGAAAGAGTGGAAAGGGGAATGGAGGGAGGAAGAGATGGAGATCTGGAAGCCATTAGAAGCTGACAGTTGCAGCCTGGAGTGGCTGATTCAGAGAAGGAGAAAGAGGGAGGGCACGGTGTATGATTGCCATAATGAATTTAATATCTGTGAGTGTGTAGGTCATTTATGCAGGGCCTTGTGATTTAGCAGCAAGCAAGATGAAGAATTTAAAAAATAAGTCCTTCTTTACGACTGCTTATCCTTAATTTCCTCAAGAGAGTAATAACTCTTATCGGACTGTTTATCCACCCTGTCAATCTGTTACCTGCCTCTTTCATGCTTCCTTCCTCTTTTGTGCAGTTACAACAGACACAACCACACACACACACACACACACACACACACACACACACACCCTGTCTGTCAACAACCACCCTGTATGCTGAATCTACCTACAGTATAATCCTAAAGAGGAAAGCATTTAAGAAATCCAAATACCTGTCCACCAGATATTATGAGCAGGCTCCTAAATTCTAGTCAACAACTATTTATTCAGTCAAATTAAATGATGTGATTTTAATTACCTGTAACTAGTTAGCATGAGCTGACATTAAAGCTAAAACTCCCAAGGTATGGCTCATTTTAATACAGGAGCCCCACAATAGGGGTATTACTGTGCACATGGCTGCATGCATGATTTTGTTACAAACATCAGCAGAGTGTGGGCCTGAATGCAGAGAGCAGAAGCAGCGATAACTATAGATAATTGTTTATTGAGGCAGGATTGACGATGGTGATGAAGGGCAGGTGTGGAGGAAGTGAGGGTGTAAAAGCAGGTGGTGGGAGGAGCACAAAAACATAGAAGGGGAAAAAAACAAAGTGCAAACCAAATCTAACACCCCAAAATGCCAACAGATCAAATGCAAACAAACAAAAAAGAGTCCATGACCAAAACAACAAAACACAAGTCCAAAAACCATGGTCTCTATGACAGATATAATGATAAAAGACTAAGGCTATGTGTCCTGGGCAAAAAGTCCTCACAAGCTGATGAACCTCATAGAAGACATAGACATAAATAGGCAGCATTGTTTTTGTATTTCAGGGTGAAGCTATAAACCCTAGTATTATAGTACTTTATTATAAGTTTTCTAATGTTGCTAATAACGCATGCCTTGCCTATGTCACTACTGTATGTAATACGTTTAGTTTACATTAGAGCACATAAACACACCATTTTATCTTTTCCTTTAAAAAAAATGTTTGTGTTTTTGGTTTCAGAAAGGCTCTTATTAAATCAAATTAAATCAAATCAAATTTTATTTATATAGCCCAAAATCACAAAATACATATGTCTCAGAGGGCTTTACAATCTGTACAGGGAGTAACACCCTCTGTCCTTAGACCCTCGATTCGAGTGAGGAAAAACTTGCCCACCAAAAAACCTTTTAACAGGGAAAAAGGTGGAAGAAACCTCAGGAAGAGCCACAGAGGAGGGATCCCTCTCCCAGGACGGACAGACGTGCAATGGATGTCACATGGACACAACAATCAACACACACATATTGTATACTCATAATGAATTATTGTGAATTACAATGGATGATAAGAATAGGTTACAATGAATGATGAATTATTACAGTAACAGTGGAACTTGTGATAGAGATACAGATGCACAGCAGCAAATAATTAACTAACTATAATCTGTAATGGGGATATGGTAACAATGACGACGGTGACAACACACGCAGAAGACGCCACGCAGGACCACAGCAGCAGACACAGTCCACAAGAACCTGCTGGACGAGAGAGCAGAGAAACTCCGGGGAAGAAGTTTAGTTAGTAACATGATAGATAGATAGATAGATAGATAGATAGATAGATAGATAGATAGATAGATAGATAGATAGATAGATAGATAGATAGATAGATAGATAGATAGATACATAGATAGATAGATAGATAGATAGATAGATAGATAGATAGATAGATAGATAGATAGATAGATAGATAGATAGATAGATAGATAGATAGATAGATAGATAGATAGATAGATAGATAGAGAGATAGATTTTTTACGGTGGAGCTGGAGGCCAGGGTGATCCCGTCTAAGGCTAAATCTCTGGAATGATAGTTTTCTGAGGTGTTTGGGTCCAATTATTATAAATTAGTCTATAGGTAAAGTAACAACTCTATCGTTAAGTTTTAGACAAGTAGAAGAAGTTATGCTATAAACAGAAAAACAGACAGATTCCACAGGAGCGATTCCAACCCTCCAATATCCTGTTCAGAAAGTCCATGGAGAGGCCCCTTGACCACCAAGAGGGGCCACAGTGGTATTTTGGGTTTTCACCAGTGACTCATCCGTGTGAATCACAAGGATGAAGATCATGCGACTCACGCAAGGACTCAGACACATTCTCACATATACCAATAATGTGTGTAATGTACTGATGCGTGTTATTTAAAGATACACATAGTGATTCACATGTACACACAAAATATGGTTATGCATATTAATGGGTTAATGGTTTTGTTTTGATTGATGGCAACATTTGGTATCCAGAGCATTGATGTTGAGTAACTGACAACCATGTGAGACAGAAAATGTTACTTCCCCTGACGCTTGTCCTCTGAGTGCCTTGAATCTATGGGGGATTTCTCCATCTGTCACAGGCCTATATATATATATGTCAATATTTATACACATATCCACAACAACACATGCACAGTAAGTTAAGTTACTGATTGTAATTTGAGAATGCTATCTTCATTACTATATTGATTCAAGCTCCTGTCTTATGTCAGCTTGGTTAGCCACATTTAACACAATCTATAACTGAAACAATGAAATAATCTTCCCTGCCATGTGTTTAAGGAGACATGGTATCAGCATTGTTCAGTGATGTACAACATGAAAAGGTGGGTTTGCCCCTGTGCCTGTATCTAGATTTCATATGCTCACACTGCTTACTGAACCACTCTGTACAGATGATTGTGTGTCAGTTACACTCACTAAGTGCTTCTCCCTGCTCGCCCCAGTTTTACATGTTTTTCATCTCTTTCTTTTCCCCCCAACATCTCTGGTGGTCTGACATTGTTATTTTGGTGACACCTGTGTGGTCCCTGCAGACAACAAGGGGGACATAGACACTGCTGATCAGAGAACACACACACACAGAAAGAGAAAGAGAAAGGGAGAGGGGGTTTCACCTGGTATAACTGGCAAAAATAGCCGTGCTTGTAAGGTCCATTCCTCACAGACTGAAAGCAAAGATAAGATAATAAGGGTGTGAAAAGCAATACGCAAAAGCATGTCATGGGTTAACTTCTCTCGATACTGACGCTGGAGTTTAAAATAGAAAAATATTGCTTCCTTTTGACTACATTTTTAGCAGATTTAGTCATGGAAGTTAGCCAAAAATAAGTTTGTTATGGTCAGATCCACCCATGATCTTCACATGCATAGGAGGTGTGAGATGGAATGTGGGGTGATGTGTTAAGATGACAGAGCCGTTTGTCATTATTTTATGTCATTATAATTTTATTGTCAAGCTTATTTTCAGAATGTGGTCTGTGCTCTCACACATTCTATGTCAACTTTTTGACCCACTTATATATAATTCAATTGAATGACTAAATTTACACTAAACTACAGAAAAACTTAAAACTTTAGTTTTTTATATGTAAATAGGTGTGATCAAGAAAAGGGGCAAAAAGGTAAAAAACTAGCTCAACTTTATCACTATATATTCAATACCAACTCATTTTAATGGAAAAAAGCCTCAGCAGCCTCATGACTAATTTCAGGATATGAGTGGACGTACAAGCCATAATTCATTCTGGCCCTTTCATACAAATACATTCTCCCTTCACCTTTCACCTGTTAAAATTTATATATATATATATATATATATATATATATATATATATTTGCCTGTTAAAATGTATATGTATATATATATATATATGTATATATATATATATATAAATTTTAACAGGCAAATTCATACACATTGTACATTAATACATTTAATGTTATAAATTATGTACATATGTAAAAACAGAATGTTTGTTTGTTGGACGAAAATATATGTATGTAAGATAAGAATGTGTGCGTGTGTGAATGAGAGTTTAGTGGAAATGGAAGGCAGGTCATTTATTGCGCTGTGCTCGAGCTCGAGCGGGGTCATGTTTAGGTCACAATCAGCATGGAGAGTTAAGATGAGGCAAGTTGTTACGGTGAGAAATACCCTCATCCCCTCACGTAGCGTTTGTTAATGTTTTCCAAAACCATCTCAGTAAAAACAATAAAGGCTATGAAATAAATAAATAAAAATAAAAATATTTTCTACTCATTAGAATATGTTGTGTTGCACGTGCATTTGCAGCAACACTAGTGAACTAGTGTAGAGGGGAAGACATTTAATTACGACCTTTTCAAATTTTGTTGTTTATTGTATGTATAGGAATGTCCAAGACTGTACATTATTTGAAGATCTGCTGGCAACAATGGTGCCACTTTGAGGAGCATTTGGTCAATGCTGGCTGCCTGAAGCCACTGTGGCGGTTAGGAAGACAAGAACCTGCATGTAGATGACATCCTGATGTAAGACATTATTATTAAAAAATGTCATTCTCATTTGTACTTACTCCAAAAATGCACTAGATAAGAAAACAAGGTGACAGGGCAAGTCTTACACATGTATTTCCTGGTCTGAGAGTCACTTCCTGTTTAAATAGGAGCTTCCTGTGTCAGTGAAAGTAGTGAAAAAATAAAAGAGAAGAGACAAAATGAATGTAAGTGTCAAGTATATGTATACATATATGTATGTGAGTAGATTGATTTTAAATATAAGATATATAATAAATGTATGTGAGACTAAAGAATACATATATGTGTGTAAGAGTAAATATAGGAGTGAAAGAGTGAAAGTACGTGTATGGAAAATGTATGTGTGTGAGAAGGGCAGAATGAATTACGACTCTTCTGTTATTCCTATTCCTTCTTTTCCATATATTTCATGGAAAATGTCATTGTCTCCTAAACCTTGCATCGTATCTCTTACAGCTCTCTTCCCGTTGCACAAACCTGAGTGCTGGTTGAGGTCACAGCTTAGTTGGTTTGTGGTTTTTGAGATGATTGAGCAACATCGTTCATTGACGTACAAGTTAAACTTGATGACTTGACTTCTGAAAACTCCTGTTGTATGTGTCAACTCCGGAAGGTGTGTTGGAAAGGAAAATTATTCCAGATAATTACAACACTGCTAGTAGGCTGTACGCCTCAAACTGATAAGTACACAACAAACAAAATGTGGCCTATAAAGGTTATTAGCTTTTTTGTTGAGATGTGACAAAGAGACATTTGTGTATAGCTCAATGGAGAGTAAAGTCAGTCAGTCAGTCAATGAGTCAGACACCACTTTGGTTCAGACTAAAATATTTATAGAACAAATTGCCATAAAATATTGAAGAGACATTCGTGGGCGCCAGATGACAACAACTCTTGTTTTTTAGATTGATTGATTGCCATGAAGCTTCTCCTCAGGATGAATTGCGATAACTTTGGCGGACACCTCATCTAGGTGTCCACCCTTCAGTCAAAACTTCAATTGTGCAATAGTTTGGTTTATGACCAAATACCTAAAAAAAAAACTACCTAAAACTAATGATGTTTCTATCCGCCTCATCTAAAATGGGGAACGTGGTAAACATTATACCTTTGTCACTGTGAGTGTTTTATGTTAGCAAGTTATTTTGTCCAACCCTTATATACTACACTGTGTATACTAGGCATATTTACACATAAATGCTTGTGCCTTAGAGAGCACTACAACTGACTTCGCTTAAGGCACACTGAGAGTGTATTGGACTTTGCATCCTGCAACAGGAGCCGCTGCTTTCAGGGACTTTCTTGTAAATCCATTGTGAAAGCTTTGGGGCGCTGACCAGTCTAGGGAAAACAAAAATGAAAGTATCGTCAACTACTGTGAAAATATGGAAAAGTACAAATACGGGAAAAGGATATTTCCCAATACAAGGGAAAAATTCATAAACCGTGCGCTCATTTAGTTTGAAACACTGCATTGTGTTCAGCTCCTCGGGGGCAAGAAATTAAATGCACCTTATTGAAGTTTAACTGTTATTCTTTTGTGAAACATTGACATTTTATACAGTTATTTAACTGGACATGATATGTGATATGAAGATCAGATAAAAAAGGACGCATTGTATATGACATTCCATTCAGTGCTATCTGACTCCACACATCTATTCTTTGTTCTTGGTGAGCGTGTGTGTGTGTGTGTGTGTGTGTGTGTGTGTATGTGTGTGTACTCAACCATGAAAAGCTTTAAAGTGGGTAAGCCTTGATAGATTCCTGTTTGTTTTCTCGGTACAAGATCAAAGTCAGGTGGCCTTAAAACAAGCTTAAAGGAGTTTTGCATTGTATGTCACTGCTGAGTAAAGGCCCAGAGGAGTCAGTGAGTTCTTTAATGTTGATCCAAGAACCAGACTTTCCACTTTGTAACACCATTTCACAGGTGAGAACCATGTCAGCCTCTGTGAAACAAATTCCCATAGTGAGCCTTTACAGTAGCACAGTGAATACTAATGTGATGATTCTGGGTTTATCCTGTTAATTTATATGAAGAAGTGATCCAAATTCACATTCTGGAGGAAATGAGAGGCCTGTGAAGGCACAGCTATTCTAAGTGACAGAATCAGATTATGTGACGATCCATATGCAATCACTTTATGCCAAGGGAGGAGACAGAGGGATGAGAGATGAGAAGGAGGTGTGGGGGTGTGCGAGGAGGAGGAGGAGGATGATGAGGAGGAGGAAGATAATGAGGAGGGAGTGGGGGCAATGGGAGCAAGAAATAGCCGAGTTGCCAGGACTCCAAAGCTTGTCTGCCGTTCTGTGCGTCAGTCAGCCTATTCCCAGGCTCAGACGCAGGTACAGTAGTTGCGCAAATGAGAGTATATACATACACGCACGTGCACAAAACACGCATTTTCTCACTCCATCAATGTATGCTAGTAGCTGGAAATATCCCTTTTTATCCACTGTCACAGTCTAATTAGATTCCATCATCACAGCAATCTTTTTCCCTCCACATTTTTCTCTTTTCTTACCTCACTCACGCTTTCTGCCACACTGTAGCACTGCAGACCTTCTGGCTGTTTCCCTGGCAACAGCTGCTTCCTGTTTGTCTGTCTGTGTTGCCATGGAGGAAGGGTAGGACTTATGGTGATGGTGACAACAGCGGCGGCAGTGGCGGCTCACATACAAAATAAATGAAGTGGACATCAGGCTCACTTGTCAGACCTCCATGATATTGCAGTTGGTAAACATTTCTCAGAATAGTAGCCAAGAGTAAGAATGAGCTCGGCAAATATCATTATCATCCATTCTGAGGAGTAATTAACACAATCAGGAAGGGGCAGTGATATCCTAGTATTCAATTCCCTGTTCTTCAAGGTAACAAGGGTTGTTTGAAAACTCTGTCTTCAGCTGACTTTTTAATGTTTCCAGCTGTCACATTTAGAAGACTGTAAAATGGTCTACATACTGTACATATACACGATATAACTCTGAAAGACTAAAAACTAAAGGTCGGCGCCCTCACCAGCTGATGATCTATTTAGAAGAATGAAGGAACTGCATTTTTTGTGTATATCATAGGTATAGGTAGAGCTATCCTACTACAGTACAGTATTTTAAATTAAAATATGATTAGAAACCATGACCCTACCTTACCCCATGACTGAAATTCTTTAATACCTTAATGACTAATTACATGATAGTGGTTTGAGATTCCTCCTATTCATTAAAACAGACTGGGCTGTTTTGATAAACCTGTTTCGCAGCATATCACGTGTGTTGTAAATAGTATTCCATAAGTAATGTGTTTAGTGCTGTGTTTCATGCAGCCCACACAGATCACCAGCGTAATTAATAATTTGGTGCATGGTGCTCTGTAAACACTGATGTGGGCATAGGGCAGGGCCGAACTATGAGATGAAGTAGCTCATTGCGGTGAAGGAGGTCAGTGCAAGTCAGCCAAAACAAATTAGACCCCAGAGTCCTGTAAAAGCACATCTCCTTTCTGTAATTACTGGTCTACTGTGTTTTAAACCAGAGTAGAGGATGAAATCATGCAGACTTTCATAACAAAGTATAATGTATGAACATGGTACATTAATTGTCAGTAATGTTTTGACCCTCCTCCACAAAAATTTGCTTTAACTTTAAGCTCTGTTGCAAAATAATAAATCAATAGTCATCAAATTGTTGCAACATCTGCATCACATGGGATCTCTAAATTTACATTATTATATACCAAGGAAAGCATATGTTGTAATTTTCATTTCAGACAGGTCAGCATTAGTGGATTGTTTGTTCTTGCATGTTTGAAGGGAAAACTTTCCACTCTGTGTTGTCATCCCCACTTGTGAATGACTTTTTATGTGTGAGTGAAGGCAGCTGTCAAGTCAGCGGCAGAGTCTGTAGCTACAGATGAATGCTTTGAAGTAATTGTGTCTTTGTAGAGGAAGAAGCCATAATGACACCCGGCATATTTGTCTAAGCATACCAGTGTCGCTACCCTCACAAAATGCTGTTTGATAAATGCCTGGAATGACATCAAAACTTCACTCCGGAGGCATTTGTTTAAAGAAGAGCTTTTCGGCGAGAGCGACCGCAGTGTTTTGGCAAAGGGTGGCGGGTCTACTCATATCTTACAAGAAACAATAGCTTCTATGGGAGAAACTTCTCAAGTTCACAGGTACAACACATGGTAAATAGCATATGTGGGGCAAGTATCTTGTTCCATACCGGCCTGTTTCCCTCCCAACTCGCAAACTGTCAGAAGATAAAAGAGGAAACATTGCAGAAAAAGAGTGGGAAACACAGAGCGACTTCAAAGCTAGAGAAGAATTTCTTTAAACATGGTTCTCCAAAGACCACATCAAACACAAGGGGAGGCGAATGGGGGGAGGGTGGGAGCTGAGTTGGGTTCGTGTGTGAATGCATGTACATGGAGTTGTCTGTGTATGTGTGTGTGCATGTGTGTGTGTGTGTGCATCACAATACGGCACAAAGTTGCAGAGATGCATCTAGGCTATGCCGCTCCAACCCAAGTGTAGAGAAGAAAAAGAGGCTGTCAGCTCTGATAAAGAGTTTGGAGTGTGTGTGTGCGTTTCTTCTCGTTCTGGGAGGCCTCTTCATCACCCAGAGAGCACTTCAGCACAGCGGCTGCCAAGGAGATGATCAGAGGGTGGCCCCGCAGCCCACACACACGCTCACGCATACTCACCCTGCCGCATCAGGGTTCCCATCAAGTAAGCGCACACACACACACACACACACACACACACACACACACACACACACCAAACCACACACTTCATGCTCTTTTACCGTGTATAAACCAGAGTGGATATTGATTGTTTTAAACAGAGCATTTACGACACAAATGCTATTCCTAGGGCTTGGAGTACACCCACACATGTTTTCCCCTATGATCCACACAAACAACGTGAACATACACACACACACAGAAATGGACAAAACAAACAGCAATACATTAAAACAGACATTCCTCTGAAACCCTCTGGTATTATCGGCAGGCAGCACAACACAATTGCCTCTGACTCAGTAGCCCTTTGTCAAAAAATACCATGACCTTTCTCCTGTTTTAAACCGACTCTGTCTGTGGAGTTTTAGGCCTGGTGTTTCTGGCCTCACTCAGTAACAATGGCACTTGTGGAAAAAGCAGGGCTATTTAAATGGAAACGGTGTAAAGTATTCCAGTCTGTGGTTTGTGTACTGTCTGACAAGTGGCTCCTGTTTTTCCTTTCTTTTAATGGTCTTCTTCCTATTTCTCCATTCTTCTGGTATTCTGGCAGACAAGCCATTGTGGGTTTGTATCCTTCCTGTCGGCCATCTCTCACTGGGCCCTACCTGCCACTTTCCCTGCCCGTCTGCCCGTCTGTTTCCATTTCTGTCCATCTGTCTGTCTTTGAGTTTGTTCCTTCCTGACCTATTTTAACATGGTTACACAGCTGTGGGCTCATATGATGTTTGTGAATAGGCTGAAATGTTCATTTATATATATATATTTTTTTTTTAAATAGATGGTATCACTTCTTTTGGCTGGCATCCGGAAGCTCAAAGACATCATCATTAGTAAATGACATGTTATACAATAGAAATTCATTATGATTCAGACAAAACAATCTCTTTGAATTTCTTAGAAGTGAAAGTTCTATTAGGAATCAACAGGAAATAGTGCAGAGAAGAGACTAAAAAAGACAATCCCACTGAGGCACTGGTTGCACACTCTTGAGAGGATATTTGATATGGAAAGACTTACACATGTTCTTAGAATTCAACAATTGGAAATGACTGAAAATGTGTGTTTATCACCATCCTCTTTACAACAAGAAGAATGTCAAGGTGTATGAAAGCTGTGATCTTCTTCTGACAATTAAACATGTACAGATAACATATGAATCTTGACACAGAGTGTCAATTTTGGGTAAATAATTTATTATTGAGAGAATTTGTTTTACATAATTAACAATAGTGAGGGTCATTTATCAGACTGAATGAGACTATTACATTTTTGGGCTAATGTCATACCACAATAGGACTTGATTCACTCAGGTGTAGTGGTAGGAGAATATTTAGTTACTTTTTTCGAAGAGTGTTAGATGAAAAGTTGGATGAAAAGTTTGATACCACTCTTATGTCTGTTAGATAAAGCATTAGGTAAAAGTGCAGAAGTATCACAAATGTACATGTAGTATAAATGTACATGAATGTATTATGTTAGCAAATTAACATTTGGTAAAACATCCAGATTATTGAATTAGAAATATATTAAATGTAACATACACCCACAAACAAATGACACCTCAGCTGTTATAAACTGCTTGGAGGTGGAAAGGCAGACCTGTGGAAAATGAGACATTAATAATCTCCTACAGCTGTGTGTCCTTTGATGGCAGTGAACACTGGCCTATCACACTCATGATCAGCTATACGTTACAATTTGCCTTTGTCATTCACTATTTGCATCTTCCACATAACAGACACAGATGCAAATACACACAAACACATGACCACAGGATGTAATCAGAATTTGAACATCCTCTCAACATCCTGTGTGAAACCCTGCTTCCGTAGCAGCACAGGAAGTCTGTGAGGAAGGACGCAAAAGTATTAGCTGGGAAAATGACGCATATATATTGCAATTAATACTAGAAAAGCAAGCTGAGAGTTGATAAGTGTCTGACAGGCGTTAGATGACATCCATTCATCACCACACCAGACACTGAGCCAGCTGAGCAAGTGTACAAAAAAACCTGCATGAAAGAGTCAGCACTAATGTGACTAGGGTTGACGCTGCAGATGATTTGCCTCGGGACATTGTTCTGCTCTCTGATCCCTCTTAATTGATACACGGATGTGGGTGGATGGCTAAGGCTAGCTAGCGAGGGGAGAGGAAGGAAGATGAAGTGGAGCAAAAGGAGAAGAGGGTAGAGGAGGCACCTGCTGGGTCCACATGGCTTTGAATGGCCGCGACTAAGTGGCTGCACTCACGCATGCATCAGTCTGAAGCGCTGCCCCTGCTGTGAGCAAATGTGGTTGCAAGCATATGGTGCCTCTGATCAAGGCTATTGGCAAGATGGTTTGTGTTATCCAGGGGGCGGACCAGATACTGGACTAGGTTTTTATTTTATTTTGAGGGAGTTGAAGAACAGGTGCATGTTGTAAAGAAGGGTAGTTAAGAGTGAAACAGGGATGGAGAAGAGAGAAAGAAGGAGTTACACAGAGAGGTTGTAGAAGGGAAAAAAACAAGTACAGCAAACAACAGAAAGTACAGTGCAGTACAGACGTGCGGTTATGCTTAGGTCTATGGAAAAATCGTGGTAATAATCATGATGAATGAATGCGAACTCTGCTTACTGCACTGAAAGTCAGCACTGGGTGTAAATCAAGAGGTGTATAACTGCCAAGTATAGAGGTAATTCCAGGGTATATTGGACTGAAATAACTCAGATTATTCTGGCTTTAGATTTCCTGAACGATGATGTGATGTGTGTGAACTGTTGATGTCGTATTTGGAACTGAGCAGCACAGACTTTGAAAAGCAGTCATCAGCCAAACTGATGTAATAGTTGGCTGGTGGTCATCTTAAAGCTTTTAAGCGAAGAAATAAGACATCATTCCTGATACAAATGAAAAGTTGACATCATAAGAAATACCCTTACACAATGCAATACACTGGGAATTCGCTACTATATTACTTGGTCTGGTATGACCACTAGCTTCTGGTGGCTAATGCTAGCTAATGTGAGCAAACATAAATTAAATATTGTTGTGTAACTGACATTGTGTCTCTTTTATACATATGCTTTGCTATAGTATGTTTTAGTATTTACTTTTATTGTTTAGTTGCCACTGATTTGCATTTCCATTACCAGTTTAAATATGCCTAGTTGTGCCATGCTGTGCCCAAGTCGGGTCAAAGCGCACCTGACCCGCCCCTAAGTGGGTTGCAGTGACTTCAGATGGGCTTTGTCGTCATTCAGGGACTTCTGGTTTAGCTAACTTGGGATAGTGCTAATAATGTTAGCAGACCAAATGGATCAATAACTGAGATTGAAACAAATCATTTCATGTTGGTTGTGACGCTTAAAAAGAAAAACCATCAACTGTTTTACAGCTGCTCCTTTGACCACTAGTCACAGGCCAGTGCACTCCCCGGGGGGTTTGAGTAAACAGCACAAAGGATGCTGCTTTCAACGTCATCAACTCAAGACAAGCGCATCATCATCAAACAGGTAGCCCTGCTGTAATGAAGATGCAAATCTTTGCCATGCTGGGCTGACGGCCTGAGTCAAACCGAGTAAAGCCAAGCCAGCAGATATGTATGGAAAACCCCTAGGTGTCCCTTTAGGTCCCTGATCAGACAGAGCGCTTCTTGCAGGTTGCTTTTTTTGTTGAAGCCTACAACAGCATCTTTTTTTTCCCATTGTATTTGTATTTCATCCATCATTTCAATCCATCTTTTCACTGGTTGAGACATTTCACTCAAAAACACATGTCAAACTTATGGTGACACTACATGAAAGGGGGATCACCGAAGTCAGAAGGAATCATCTCCTACTTACCATGGATGTTGCTTCACTTGCTGATAATCGCTGATGTGGGTTATACTGTGACGCCTCGCTTATTAGCAGTGCCTTAGAAGTTACTGTGCCACCAATGGAAATTCATTATTAAGCATCACATCCTGTGCACTGGGGGAATTTTCTTTCTTACAGAAAGACCTTTAGATCACAGCAGCAAATATAGGCCTCTATAGTGAACTGGTTAATGATAGAAATACTTATTCAAATAAAAAATAAAAGTCAATATTTACCTTTTGACATACAAGCATTTACAAAACAACACTTAATATTTCTATGTTATCATATGTGAGAATGTATGTAGGCCTATGTGTGTGTCTGTGTGTTTGTGTGTGCAGTGTGTGTGTGCAGTGTCAGCAGCAAGAAACATGTGTGTGTGCGGATCCACCTGCATGCAATCATCTACACAGAGCATCCGTGCATATCTGCCAGTAAGCACAAAGAAACCAATCTGCTTATCAAATACCACAATTAAATGCCGAAATCCAAAATTATTTTTCCATTTCAACACTGAACCACCACACGCGTCCATATATTCAAGACTAGATGTCAAGAGTGTTTATGAGTCACAGATTATGAATGCTCATGGTCTTGGCAGGGGTTACAGCTGGATAAGATTAAACGAAAGTTGTACACACATACAAAGCCGGAACAGACGTCTGTGTGAGTAACTGCAAAGCCTGATCTGAGAAGTCAGTTATCGAGTGCTTATGGTAGGACAAAGAAGCCGGCCAAGTTTGCCCTCAGAGTTTCTTTTACATCTGACACCGAAAGTATTTTTTTTTCTTTAGTGTCATAGTTTCAATCAGATGAATGGAGATACTCTCAAACAGTCACTTGCACCGCATCGCCATATCAGAATGTCAATGATTTGAGAGTACAACTCCCATTATTACTCAGAGCCGTAGAGTAAGTTGACAGCTGCTTTGTTTTCTTCAGACTGACACGCAAGAAAAACTGTACACTTGTCAAAAGTTGGTTATTAGTTATTAGTTACTATTCAATTTTGCAAGCTGGTATCATGTAAGTTTGAATCACATAAAAATAATGATAGAGAAATTATGCCCCAGAAACCCAGAAATAGAATAGTGTAAGGACAACAACAGATTCAGATTTTTCTCTATGTTGAATAATAATTTTGGCTTCTTAGTGTGTGTAACTTGAGTGAGTGTATGGAATAGGCTTTGCTGTATGCGTGTGTATAGTTTGAGGGAGTGTTAGTGAGTGAGAGAGCGCATTGAAAAAGAACATCAGCAACGCATACACCAACAGTGTACCTGTGAGTGTGCGTGTGTGTGTGTGTGTTTTGTGCGGGTTGCGGGGCAGCTGTGTGTGCATATCCAGCATGAGAGTGCTGGGGGGAGACCACCTACACTTCCACCTGCTCTGCCTTTTAGAGGGGCCTCTTCAATCACAAGGCTGGGGTCATTATGGATGTGAGCCTCTAGCCGCCAGGCATTGTTTAGCTATTTCTGTCCTTGTGCTTTACAGTAAAACATCGAGCAAAAGCCCCATTAAACCTGCACTTCAAAACACAAACAGCCATGACAGGAAACATCAGGTCTTGTTCAGGCTCTGATGCAAACTCTGAACTGAACTCAAAATATTGTCGCATTAACAGATGTGTAATTATTTGATAATGATGTAAAAATGTAAAAAATGCAGCTTTAAAAAAATATTTCTTTATTGTGGATGTAAACGTGATAATAAATGAGGACACCTCTGACTTTGCCCAGGCTGACAGGCTGATGAGGAATGACAAAGCAGTGAACTGTTTGACAGGCACTGCGAAGATGACTAAGTTGTAACTTTCAGTGTGAGATATGAAGGTGGGAGATGTTATTTGTTCTTG
The DNA here is from genome assembly GCA_036937835.1 of Pampus argenteus. Classification (NCBI taxonomy): domain Eukaryota; kingdom Metazoa; phylum Chordata; class Actinopteri; order Scombriformes; family Stromateidae; genus Pampus; species Pampus argenteus. The sequence goes on from CM072878.1 coordinate 5,965,537, forward strand.
ACTTTAGGGAAGAAAAACAATCTGAGGGCCTCTAATGTTGCATATAGCTTGTGTTTTGGTGGCTGCGTGCAGCTGATTCGCTTAAATTTGAACACATGTTGGATTTGGTTTGGGCAAGTTGAAAGCTGTGAATGATAAAACAAACTCACTGCACATAATTGCTAGATTAAATGATATAAGTACTCAGTGTTTCCTTAAAGCTGTCACAGTCTTCAAAAGCTCTAAAATCCAGCCAGATATCTTCTGTCTGAAATCACCAGCAAACAACACTGCCTTGCAAACAATTAACTGGTGATTTGCGACCAAATGAAATTCCCCAGAAAGAAAAACAGGGTCTATATTTGGAACAGGGCCTTCTGAAACGCACTACTTAAGATAAACTACATTAAATGTTAGGTAATTAGTACGCCACATAACAGACCACAAACTGCTAATTGTGCTGCCTGTGGTTGTGTGTGCTTCTCTCCACCCAATAGAACTTGCAGACTGCTCCTTAATACTAAACTTAAAGCTTTGCGCCATTGTCAAGTACAGAATGTGGCATAACTGTCAGTAAAATACAAAAACAATTCAGTCTGATAGCAGCTTGAGCTGAGGCACTATGAGACGTGTGTGTGTGTGTGTGTGTGTTTGTGTCTGCTCAGTTCAAGCTGTGTACGAGGCAGTGCACCAGCAAAAGTGCATTTACATATGTGAGTAAGAGTGTGACTATGAGCGAGAGTGTAGAGCAGCGTCTGTGAGTGTGTGTGTGAGGAGGGGTGAGTGGATACAGTATGTGGGTGTTTGTGGGGGAGTTGGATGATTTTTACAGGCACTGATTCACTCGAGGGCGTCCGTGTCCAGGCTTGTTTAACGTGCTGGATCCCGGGCGTTGGGAATGGCACTCAGTTACATGATCACGCAAAGGCTCCCCGAGGCTTAACAGGAGTTGCAGACGCAGACAAAGTCAGAAGATTTGTGGTTTTTTTTATGTTGACAGAAAAAGTGCATGTGTGTGTTTGCCCCCAGAAATTGCACGGCTGCATCTTTTCTCTGAACTTTCCTTAGTAATAGAAATCCTGGTGGATTTCTGTTACACAGACACAAGCTCTTGCACAATAATAGACTGAGTAAGACCATATAGTACATCTGTTATAATTGATTGCATTGATGTTTGTTTATATTACTTTATGAGGTTTGTCTGTGTGACTTGAAACTTACTCACTTACACTGTCATCACCTTGAACTTTTTACCTCTTCGTCTTTGCTGATCGGTGACGTCATTTCCTGCCCATCATTCCTATCAACCCCTAAAGGGATTCCCTGGTTCCTACGGTCTAGCAATGCAAAGTTTCCACTGTGTTTATTTGGACTGTGACTAGGAGAGAAACCAGGAAGTGAACCAGACACTGGAGATAAGACTCAACATAGACAATAAACAACTGCTGACAGGCAATAGGCAAAAGAAGGTTTGAAAACATGTGTGACTGTTCATACACCGATTTATGATAAGCCTAAAGATTTGACTCATTATTAAAGAGATGTGTGTTGCAAAAAAATAATGGAGCAGCTGTTTTTAAATTTGCCTGTGTTGGCAAAAAACCGCTAAAGAGGGAAATAAATGCTTGTGTTGATGATTTATATTATTCTACAAGTACCGGATCATGAGCTCTCCAGAGGCTGACATGGCAATACTCTAGAGGCATTTTGTTTTAATAAAAGCCAAAAACCATGTTCCGACCATGTGGCAGATAAAGAACCAAACGGAAACACACACACACAGCGGCTGTGGCTGAGTGACTGAGCCAAACCATAACTGAGAGAACCACTCAAAGGAAATCTCAAAGTAGCTTGGGGTACGGTGAACGTGCTGGGATCAATTGTGTGTAGACTTTGGGGAGAGGAAAAATTCAAACAGGATTTTAAACGTCACTTCAAGACTAGGATAAAATGTGAGCTATCTCGAATCCCTGCCTGGCTTTGCCCTACTCCCTAAGAAACACACACACACACACACACACACAGAGGGAAGTTCTGGATCCAATTGTTCTCTCATGCCACAACACCCTCACCCCTGCATTCCCCTCTGTTACCGTACTCTAAATGACTTATAACTCTCAATAGGACAAAATCACCCCCCCCCACCCCCCCCACTCATTAGACTTTGTTGAGCAGCAGCAAAAACTAAATGGCACATGGCACATAACAAAGCAAACATAAACATTAACATTAAAGATTACATTTTTAACAACATAGAAAATGTGGCTGCTTATGATTGATTTGTCATACGTACAGATTTTCCATCACCGTGTTGCGCACTTCTTCAGTACACTGCCATGGGCATGAGCGTAGGCGCGTGTTTCCGACTACTATATCTCCTCACATAAAATTCTTATTTTGCTTTGGCAGCATTGTGAGTTTTCGATATGTCTGTCACTCTGTCTAATTTACTGTATGTCTGCTGTTATGTCTGATGGTGTGAATGATTTTAGTCGAGCATTTTTAACTTTAGATTAAAATTGAGCTTGTGGTGTCACTTGATGAAACATCAGGGGATCACTAAAGTTATTATGATTGATCCTGAGAGTGACATTGATTTTTGTACCAGATTGTCAGAGCAATACACCCAATAGAGGTATTTCAGCCAGGACCAAAGTGGTGGACTGACATACCTAGAGTCTTATGAGGTACATCCATAATCACAGTAAACTCATCACAGTTTCTTCAGGCAGATTGTGAAACCAAATAAATACTCATATATTGTTGTTGAAATACAATATTAGAAACACTGATGCGAGTCAGGCGTGATGCGAGTCAACGAAGTATCTCAGATAAGCAGTCAGTGACATCAGCAGGCTAAGTGTTAATAGATCAACATCGGCTGCTTGGGATTAATACGAGTGGAGCGGAGGAAAAAAATCATCAGGCCATCATGTGATGTTGACGAGGATGATAGTGATGATGATGATGATGATGATGATGATGATGGTGATGTAAATGATGATGGATCACTCTATTAATAGACCTGGCAATAAAGTGACCGCAGTCACAAAGGCGAACAGCGACGCTATGGATGAGAGGCCCCATTATGTCCAAATGAAGGAGTCAGCTGCTCTGTCAAGAGGGCACTTTGCAAACAAACCTCATCTGACTGAGCCTGTCTTTCTCTGTCCCCTTGCCCACCCTGCTCTCTCCCTGCTTTAACCTTTACTCTTTTCTGCTGAGTGGGCGTTTGGAGGAGTTGTGAAGGTCAGGGGAAAGACTCTGAAGTGAGGAGTAAGCTCTGGGCTTTGACCTCTGATTGGCCCTGGCTGCCCTAGCTGCTTTGAGTCACAGAGACGTAGCCATCTCGCCAACCGAAAGGGCTGCGTTGTGAAATAAACAGACGACAAGTTGACTGCTGCCCAGCTCTGACAAAAGCAGAGTTGTGCAGAGGTGGCTAGGCACAATGGGATGGTTTGAGAGGAGGAGGTGAGGAGAGCTCAATCCCCACAATAAGCACCTTATTATGAAAGCCTGCTTTGTTAAAAAGACAGAATCTATAGGGTGAAGAAATTAAGGAGATTTTCCTCTGCGTAGGAATTTGTGATATTGTGAGAATCAGAAGGGAAAAGATGTGCTTCACCCATTTTGGTCATGTAATAAAGTTAAATAAACTACCTAAACTCTCACACACATCACATTCTATGTCTGTCTTGTTTTTGGAAATAAAAAAAAAACACTCTTCCTACATGAATAATCATAGGGGTCAGCTAAAAGTCACTTTAAAGACAACTAAATAGAGATGTGGGAATAATGGCTAAAAAATTCCACTGAAAAAAATATTTATCTTTGTTATCGCATACAGATGTTATTGTGATCAAATAAATAACTACACTCATGAATACTCCACCCTAAGTGAAATATGTGCTTGAACACACACACACACTCACACTCTTTGCTTAATCTTCCTTCCACCCTCAGGCCTTGCCTTTCCCAAACTCACAGGAACGAGAGCAGGTAACACTCAGTTGCTTTTGGCACTCATCCATGTGATCCCGACTGTTAAAAAACCAAGTCTGTTGCCAAGCAACTCGTCCTGCCCTGGACCTTTTTGAAAGTCTACCCAAATAATATGCATATAACAAAACATCAACACAGATCTGTCAGAATAACTACTTCTGTAGAAAGGAGAACTTAAGAGAAGAAGTTATACAGAACAACTAAATCTAAACAGACTAAACAGAGATGTGACTAATCAAGATGTGACTAAGACGTCAGACACTTTTTTTATTTTTTGTTTCACAAAAGTTGAAACTTGATAACTGAAGACCTAAACATTACCACATGTTATTGTTTAAAGCTGAATTCTCAGCACTACTTTATATATATCCCTATATATATATATATATATATATATATATTCTGGTCTGGTCAAAAATTACATATTAAATCTTTAACACACTGTATCTGTATCTGCCTCACACATTTGTCTCTCCTACTGGTTGGGTAAGAAGAGTGTTTTGACTAACATTTGGCAGAATGGCACGATGCCACTTCATGAGTGTTCCCGTAAACACTCTGGACCCTGTTGTGTTTTGCCAAAATGTCACTGAGACTGTGGTCAACCTCGACCACAACGCTGAATAAAACCTAAACCCAAAGCAAAGTAAAGCAGAGCAGCAGAAACAGGCAGCTGCACAGAGAATAGAATTTATAAGGGAGGTGGCAAAGTGGAGGCATAACACTGCCAGGAACTGTTGTTTTCTTCTGTTTATCCATATTCCCATGGATACTGACAAAAAGGCATAGAATTAACAGAGTTGCTCTGAATACCAGAGAATTACCTGAGATGAGGTCATTATGATCAGTAATGACCTCATCTCAGGTCATTACCGATAAAAAGTTTAAGTTCAGACAGCTTTCCATCTTTCCATGTCATGTCAATATGCTATATCCTTCTTTCTGTGAGTTTTAAAACATGTTGAGTAACCCATGTCCTGTTCCCTTTAGGCAACATGATAACAGGGTCTGTCTGAGCAAATATCTCTGCGTTTGCCTTTTACAACACGTACGTGCTGTTACAGGGTAGTTGAGTGTTCACTGCCAAAGTGAAAACCTGTTGAATGCTTGATAGGTTGGATACACACAGTCTTTATAGATTACATAAACAAAGGTGGGGCCATACTTGTTTTAGACTATCCAAATATGAGAATATTCTTATTAAATTTAGCAGATTGCTGTGCTTTATTTTTGCTATCGAGAGCAGTGAAACCAGGGGTGGTCATGTTCCAGATATGTTGTTACGAATAGATTGTGTTATTTAAGAAGTTAATTATAACAATGAATACTGTGATGTTTTGTTTTTGTTTTTTTTTTAATAAAATTGAATTGTCACTGTTAAGGTTGCTTTGGTTAAGTTTACATTCATACCACTGCCAGCTGCAGAAGTTGGATATTTCAACCATTTATTATTTACTTTTTACTTTTAGCTGACTGTTTCAATTTAACTGCTCACCACGTGATGACATATTGATGGGCAGATTAGATTACTGGTTATTTTACATTTAGGAAGATCAGCATTATGCCAATATGTAATCCAATTTTACTAAAAAATAAATAAATTTATATATATATATATATATATATATATATATATATATATTATCACAGTATTCATTGTTATAATTAACCGTCTTAAATAACACAATCTATTCGTAACAACATATCTGGAACATGTTGGGTATAATGCAGATGATCTGACAGAGAATTTGCAGATTTCTATATTTCCTTGTTCAGTAACAACATGTAATCTATCCTGGTCTTGTCTCCACTGGACATCTGTAAACTACTGTTAGTTAGTGTTTGCTATTGATATGTTTCCTAGAATAACAGACTGTTGAACAAGATCAGATATTCATCCCTCAAGTGCAGCCAGAGGATTTCAGCATCTTCCGAACTAAAACATCCTACCTGACTTGTTTTGTCTGCACGGGGATATGGGATATATCAGTGGAGGCATTTTGTGTAGGCGTTGGAAGAATTACAAACAGGAGACAAAGGTTGCCTTCTCAACAGCTAAAACAGGTGCACAGTTGAGAAATCCCATTTCTTTTTTCTCTCTTAGAGTGTGAATTACAATTCTTCTACCTGCGGAGCAAAACCGAATGTTTTTTTAATTACTGAACACACACCTTGCTGCTTAAGATAATTGACTGGCTTTAGCTTCTGATTTATGATCACAGCATGCAGTGCTTCACAAACATGTCAGTCTACATGCTCAGCTCTGCTTCAGTGAATCACAAAAGTGTGTTTTGCTTAATTGCATTATCTGTCAATGACAAAAACATAAATAAAAGGATGATTTTGAATGTAAAGGATACCATCGAACACAGATCCGTCCTGATCAGTAAACACAGATGAATGTGTCTGAGATGTCTAAGCTCAGCTCTCCCTGCTGACACAGAAAAGTCCCTAACTCAGTAGCACATGGATGGAGTTTATACAGGAGCAGGAATGCTGCTGGAATCAGGCCCGAGTGGGCGTGGCTTCCCGGTTGTCCCGGAAAGGAACTGAAACGTCATCGTGCCCATATAAGGCCTTATGACTTCCTACACAGGATGTGTCTCACAATAAACGGCACAGAATTTCAGGTATTTTGTTCATAATCCTGATTCATATTTAATAAATCTGGCATCAAGTTAAAGATGAACAGACTTTATCTGATGTAATAATGATTACATTCAATTTTAACTGCTTCAAATCCAGATGCGCCTTTGTTACAACGTTGCAACACATGAATGCATTATGAGCCCTAATCTAATCTAATCCAATCTAACAGAGTCATCTCACCTCCGCGTTTATCCAACACATTACATCACATTATTCAACTTTTACACGCGCAAACGGCAGCATAAATCAAGTGGGCTCGATTATTTCTGACACCGGTCTCCGCTGCGATCCCTCCTCGGTGCTCTCTTGCCTACAGGCTTGTTTACAGTCGCCTCTTCCCGGCATTAGCGTCACTTGACGTCGGATGTCTGGGCGTGGCTAACGAGCTGCCAGGGCCAATCACAACGCTGCTCGGCCCTGGCAGCAAGCGTGTGTCTATGCCTATATAAAACGGCACGTATTGACCCGCCTGAACACACCTCAACAAGACCAACACACCATCTTATAGGAATTGCGACTTGTAACTTTTCCTTCACAGGATTGCGAAGAGAAGCAGCAATCTGACACTGGACAAGACTTATACCTGTTGACACTGAGCTAAACACAGCCTTTGTTGGACTTTGAACTTTCACTCTTATTTTATTTTTTTTGGAGTGATTTCTATTCAGTTTTGATCTTGGGACACTGCTGAGAGAGACGGCGGGTTCCTGAATTGATGCATGCTCTTTGCTGACACTGACATCTGTTGATTGTCCAGAGCCTGTGTTTCTATAAGCAGCCGGTAAGCTTACTTTTCCTACGACTTTATGTCTACAAGGATGGAACAGCCTTTTTATCATGACGACTCTTTTCTGTCGCCTTACGGCCACTCAGATGCAGCAATGCACGACTACAAACTGCTAAAGCAGAATATGAATTTGAACTTGACAGAGCCCTATCGTCACCTGAAATCCCATCTGAGAGCCGAGACAGACCCATACCAAGGGCAGCAAGACGTGGGGTCCCTGAAGCTCGCATCCCCAGAGCTGGAGAGGCTCATCATCCAAAACAGTAACGGTGTCATCACCACTCCCACCCCGGGCCAGTACTTCTACAACCGGGGCATCACCGATGAGCAGGAGGGGTTCGCTGAGGGGTTTGTGAAAGCCCTGGATGAGCTGCACAAGATGAACCAGATGCCCCCTCCTAACGTGTCCATCGGAACTGGTGGAGTTACGACGTGTTCGCCGGCGGCCTCTAGTGTCTTCGGCTCCGCCTTGCAGCCTGAACCTCCTATCTACACGACACTGAACGCCTACTGCCCGAACACAAGCCTGTCTTCCGCTTCCAGCTACCCGACAGCCACCATCAGCTATCTGCCGCCACACCAGCAGAGCCACCCGCAGACCTCTCACCAGTTCCAACACTCTCTCCCCGGCTCCGGACACCACCCGCAGCGGCTCGTCGCTCTGAAAGAGGAACCTCAGACCGTGCCTGAGCTCCTGAGCAGTGACGGCTCACCTCCAATGTCCCCGATCGACTTGGAGTCTCAGGAGAGGATCAAGGCGGAGCGCAAGAGGTTGAGAAACCGGCTAGCAGCGACCAAATGCCGGAAGCGCAAGCTGGAGCGCATCGCGCGTCTGGAGGAGAAGGTGAAAGTTTTGAAGAACGACAACGCGGGTCTCTCCAGCACAGCGTCGGTGCTCCGGGATCAAGTGGCCCAGCTCAAACAGAAAGTCCTGACACATGTGAGCAGCGGCTGTCAGCTGATGCTTACAAGCAAGATGGAGGCATTTTAAACAAGAGAGACTACTAACTGACTGAAAAGTAATAACACTGGAGCCAAGTTGTGCAAGCGCACCACTGGAATACTGGCTGATGTGTTGACAGCACTGACAGCAGCACAGGGCCGATGGCTATGTGTAGACAACTGTTTAGGCTAGTTAGGGTGTAAAGACAGTTTTTAAATGGTACTTCCGGATGCTGGACACCGCTCAAAGCACCATTCAACCCTATAAAGCAGGGCAGCATCCAGACTTAGCAGACACTGAGAAACACAGCGGGCACAGGCCCACACGTCTGGTTTACTAATGGTAGAAAATGGGATGATTATTGTACTTATTTGTACTTTTGCAAGCAATTATATTGTCATGCAATGCTGCATTTATTCATTGTGTAAATTATTCCGTTTGTCTGGTTGATCCAGACAATCTAATGATGTCCAATGTTTACAATGTCTTTTTTTGTATTTTTATTTGTGATGTATTTAAGTAAAGTGTCTTCAAAATGAAGTTGACATGGTGATCTTGAGTGTTTGTTTAATGAATTTAAAATGATCGGGTATTTCACAAGGCTGACAAATGAAAACATAGGACACATAAACAGCAGAAAAGAGTGGGGAGGGGGCACAAACAAGGTTTTTCCTTCCTACTTTATTGTAATCATAACAGTTAGTATAGCGCCCAGTGAGGAACCCTTACACAAGCACATTCTGGTTTCAGTGTTTTTACGTACAGAGCGTGGCCTGCGTACTAGTCCTTTCCTAATTACGCACGGGGCTTGTCCATATATGGGCATGTTAGTGAATACTTCGTCACAGGGGAGGATTTCTGGGAACCCCCGCCCAGGTAATGCGAACTGGTTTCATTATAATCCCTCCCTCTATAGTATCGATAAGGTCTGCAAACTACACGAGGGTGGTGGAATTTCCTTCTCTTTTTATGCCACTTTAAAACGAACCTGTCACACACGAACAGGGCTAAGTGCAACCTTGTTATCAGGCAGATGGATACAAGTTGGTCTAATGTTCTATATGAAATCAGGAAGCATATTCAAAAAAACAAAAAACTCAGCATTGTAATAAAACACGACCTGCAATATGAGAGTCATTATTAATTCATCCACACTCACAAATTCACCGCGCTCACGCGTCAACGTCGTGAAGGCATATTTGAGGTGTCAGTATACATGAGAGATTGCACACAAGGGGAAGTGACAGTGGCTTTAGGAATGTCGAGGGCGTCTTCAAGATGCCAGTCCGCTTGGCAGAGCGGTAGGCGAGAGTGGGCGTCCACAACACGCGGGAGCATCTGTGGAGATGGATGGAAATGTGCGCACGCTGCCAAAGATAACATTCTGGTGAGACGCGTCAGAGGCCAAATATGTGCGGCACCAGAACACCAAAGGCCCAAAAGATGTATATATATATGAGGGGGAAATCCTGCTTTAAGTAGACGTCTATGAGTCATTAGCCAAGGGTCACTAAACGTTTTCATAGAGGGTCTAGCAGCTCAGATGCAGAAACAATGATAATAACGATCGTGATACTGTGAGGTGGAGAAGTGGGGAGATAACCGGTCATCCTGCTGATTAATGAGGTCATTTGAGCTTTTCCAGTGGCCTAACTGTGAGGCCAAAAAAAAGTGGCCGTGAGACAAGATGGTCTCGGGAAAAAAAAACTGGAGGGGGATTTCTGTCCCAGCCTGTGAAGTACAAGTAAACAAGACAGTCGGTTTGGACTGAAACTCTCTCTCTGTCTGTCTCTCTCTGTCTCTCTCTCTCTCTCTCTGTCGGTACTCACGGAAACCACTTCAGACGAATCAAGGAGTGAGTACTGTGGTTTGAGCACGCATTCACACATCAGGCTGTTTTGGAGAGAAAGTTTTTTTTAACCTCTTTTCATCTGACACGTATTTAATAGCCTCTTTCCATCAATAACAACTGCCCTATTTTTGTGCCATGGACGTGGAAACAGAACCGGGCACGCCCACGCAAGTTCTTCTTTTCTGTGACTTTGTTTTTTGTTATTATGAAACCTGTATTTCAGGGGAAATACACACTTTTGAGTTCTCCCTCTTTCTATTTTTTATTTTTTTGCTATATTCAGCAGCATCATATAGCCTAGACCCAGATATTCAAAAAGAGAATCAGCATGATGTTACAAAGTACAGATGCTCAAAAAATGTTCTATAAAATGTTAATGAATACTTATGATGTGCCAAAGAACAAAAGTATAGTCACACAGCTCCTACTCAAAAGGAATAGTTTTAAATATCACTGCAGTGTCAAGTCTCCATTTACGCACACAGCAGGCCTACATATTATAATACTCACACACACACACACACACACACACACACACTCCAGAACAAGCCAATCGAAGCCATACTGGTTCTCCACACGCCTCGGCCCACAACCCACACCGAGTGTCTGTGGGAACATCTGTGATGTGAACAGTGACGTATAAAGAGCTCTTGGTGGGTTTGATTTTCCTCTCCACCATGAGCCCCCTTCCACTCCCACAGACTCACATATGCAGACCTGGACCTTTCACTCACTCATTATCTCTCTCTCTCTCTCCCATCGTCTGTTTATCTTCTCGAGAACCATGAATATTCCTCCCACCATGCTGGGCAGCCATCTGAGGTTTTTACAGAAGTTGGATTACAAGCTGCATCACTAGAGCTGGGTTGTGATGGATGGATGTTTTTTTGTTTTTTTTCCCTTGAGACCCAATTTGAGGAAAGTCATTAAAAACCCATTTTGTTCTTTCATAATATTAATTAACCCCAGTATAAGAATGAATTCTGCTTATGATGTTAACTCTGGTTTCTTAAATGTACATTCAATGTGACCAAAGAAAAATATTTCATAGTTGTGCATTACTGTTCCCATCACAATCCTTCCAAGTGGCAGTAATGTAACAGAGGAGGCCATTTCTTTGGCTGAGATGACACAGATAAACTTGGTCTCATCATAATGCATGTTGGTGTACTGATAACACGACAGCAGAGCAGTGGCCTAAAACACAAGGCTAGATTCACATATACAGTTTAGATATCAGTCAGTGAGTCACAGTGTAGTTTGTTGGTGCAGGTCGCCATCTAGTAGAAGTGCACTGGAACAGCAGCTAAAATATGTTTTTTCTCTTCTCAGATAATGTGCACATGATTATACATGATTCTACTTCTTTTTTCTAGGTTGATCCATTTGGCTTCACTATTGTGAGAATTTGTGCTGCATAAAAATCATTCTGTACATTTGGAACATCTAAGCCTCCTTCTTCTTTCTCTTCTTTTACTAACTGTATTCCTTTGATATCTAGATTTTTGTCTAATTGCTACCGCTAGCACTTATAGCAAATATAAGAGGGGAGAGAGGATCTCCCTGCCTGGTTCTTTGTTGTGTTGTGAATCTTCTTGACAATGTATCGTTTGTATTTACTCCCGAAATTGGATTACTGTAAATTGCTTGCCACTATAAGTTGAATTTCTTGTCTAAGCCAAAACTGTTAAAGATCTCAAACATAAAAGGCCAACTTACTAAATCAAAGGCTCTCATTTTGCTTTTAAACATAATCAATTCAATTTATTGTTAGCCTAATGTCATCTGCCAGAAGCGTTCCTGGAATAAAGCCTCACTGAGCTGTGTCGATTATATCTGTAATAAATGCTTTCAATCTAAATTGGCTGATGTTACTGATATTAGTTTGTAGTCTGTGTTGAGGCAGTGACATGGGCCCTGTATGAGGAGCAATCTCTACACACTTCTAATGATTATCAGTTCTAAAACATAAATTATACGTTAGCAAAAGGAACATTTTGATTGCTAGACGAAGACTTTCCCAGCAGAGAACTTGGGGTTCATATAATGAATTCCTTGACTTATTCCCACCCTCTGAATTGACATCAGTCCTGCCAGGACAATTTCAATAATTTATTTTTCACGTACAACCTCGCATTAGAATGAACAACTCAGTCCAAGTTTGACTTGGTCTGGAGCAGGTGCATAAATCTGTTACTGTTACTATAATTAGATGCAGTTCAAAATGTCTCTCCTATTGCCTGAATATTAAACATCAACATCACCCTCCTTTTTAACAAGGAATAACACTGTTCAGGCTTTGGGTTTGTGTTTACTGTGGAGAGCTGGGGTAATGTATTTAAGTAGCTCTGTATTATATTGTATTATAGCACTGTGGCATGGGAATGATTTCTCTTTGATCTGAGGGTAAACCACAGAATGAAACCTGACACAGACAGACAGAGGCGCTCGTTAGTCTCCTCTCAGATGTACTAGTGTGTCTGTATAAAACAGAAAGAGAGAGTGAAATGGAGAGAAAGGGAAGCAAAGTAGAAGTGAGTGTTTTTTGGACTTTGAAGGTCAGATTCTGGCTTTGTTGAAACAAATTAGAAAGATAATCTCATCTGTGATACAATGTGTCCTATCACTGAAACAAGCACATACCCTCAGTCTTAAGTTTGAATGCGTGTGTGTGCAGAAAAACACTCATTTGCGACCTTGTCCATCCAACTCTGTCATTTGCTGTGATGATGACTTTCACAAAGGACACGTTATTAGTAGCACCAGTTCACTACACACACACACACACACACACACACACACACACACCACACACACACACACACACACACACACACACACGCACACACACACACACGCACACACACCGTATGCCTCATTGTCTGTCCTTTTAACAGAGAAATGTCAAGTGGTGTGTGGCATTATCAACATGACACACAACTTGTGTTTGCTGCATTTCCACCTGTAGAGGGCACACTCACTATTCTACTGAGAAACACATCTATGTGATTTATGTGTAAAAATCCATGCATTCATTTTTTTTAATGAGATTCTTTTCAAGAGCAATATCCCACATTGTGATGATAATTTGTGTGCCACTGCATACTGGGATTTAATTCAAGCAGTATTTCATGGTGGATCTATCTGCTGGGTTCAGAAGATGCTGTCATGCTATCAATTCAATAGCTGCAAAGCTGAATCTCTGAAAAAAATTCAACCATTCAAAGACTAAAAGGCAGTATAATAAAATCAGACTTCGACAGTGTTAAAATAAATTGTCCTGATACTTATTTAAATATAAGACCATTTGAATTCCTCCCTTGAAGCAATGGTTAGGAGAGGACGAGACTGAGTGATAGCTGTCTGGATGTGAGGGTAAACACACTTGTCATGTTATATCAGTAAATTAGGGGCTGACAGTGTTGAGAAGACACTGCATAAACACTAGCTGCTCCAATAATTAGAGATGGAGGCCATGTTTTGAGACACCAGCATTGCAGTCAAATGCTTCTCTGTATGCCAATATGCAATGCTAGGCCATAGATTGATGTACAGTGTTGCTGGGTTTGATTTACATGGTTTTGAATAAAAAGGAGTACACATGCTACATTGTAGGGTTATGAAAATGATCTCCTAAAATTATGGATTTTTAAAGAATATAACAAAACTAAAACAAAAGGAATAGAGGACCTATAATTGTGCCTTGGGGGACACCACAGGCAAGGAATGAATGAGAAACTTTTATCACGAAGAGTGAAACCAATCACGTACTGTATCAACCCTCTTTTCCAAACATTCAGTTACAATTAACTGGTCCAAACTATGTGGTATGCAAGAGTATTACATTTCAGTGCAGCCATCAGTGGTGTATCAAGTAGAGGGAACACATAGGAAGATTCTCCACTGTGTGTTGTGTCTATTTCCTGAGTTTTGAGATTTCTTATGCATGGTGCGGAGAAACTCTGCAAGAAGCTCTGCTCAGTAGGGGTTTTGGTATTTGAAGAAAGGAGTGTACAGTAGCACTTCCAAACAAGGCTAACCCCTTTGTAAAATGTACCTTCTTTGATAAAAGAAAAAGAAAGCAGAAATCTCCTGTGTGCTCCAGAAGTTTGCATACATTTCCAAACTTTTCCAAGAAAAAAGAAAAATAAAGTGTTTCCAGTGTTTTACACTATTTGTTTTACACTGCCTAGAAATATAAGGGAACACCTAGTATAATAAATAAATTTTCCTTATTTTTAGACGAAAAGGGTCTTGATGACAAAGTGCAGCGAGAAGTACTTAGACAAGCTCAGGAATGACATTTAGAAATGTTTTCTTTATTGAGAATGTAAAGAAAAGCACAGAAACACCCATTTCAGTAAGCTTAGCATAAATCATGAGTCAGTTTCCCTTTTTTTACAAAACATGTACATCTAACAGTGCCTCACTCTAGAAATACACGACATAATTATAAAAGAAACACCCACAGTACACTGACGACCAGAACAACCTTATCCGATATGAATGTTGCCTCTGCGGATTTACTCTGGCTGGTAGACAGATTTAGTTTCTGAATATGAAACCTTCCCTCAGGTATTAGGCATACTGTTCCACTATCACTATCATACCAGATGCTTTAGTCTTTGTTAAAAAGCCTAAATTACATTCATTATTTATCATTACTCATTGCGTGACCTTCTCCACTATCATACATCTCATGACAAGCAGACTCCACGGTACGGCATCACAACAACAAGTTCTGCATGTAACAATAATGGACTAATGCACAGATTAAAGTCACCTAGGTAAATGGAAAGAGAAGCAAGGTGGTAAAGTACTGGTGCAGATACATCATGTTTACAAGGAGGAGTCTTCTGGTTAATGATGACATGTTTGATTCATGCACAAGCACAAACAGAACTTTACATTTCCCACGTGTGCAAGACTTCATACTCCTGAAAATGTGGAGTGATGTGTTTTACTGAGCCATACAAAGCAAATAAACCTTCACCTTGTAAACTGGCGGTAAAACATTAGTGCAACCGTAATGGGATATTATAAATATATTTGGAGTTTTATTGAAGTCAGTGGCCTTGCAGAATTCATGGTTTTGTCTTTAAATTCTAGTTCAGCTGTGGCGTCTTAAATAGTAATTATTATTCTTTAAACTTCGGGCTGAACCGACCAGGTGACACTTTGAACCAGATACATACACCATAAAGATTATATGCGACATGTGATGGTACTGATAACAAGAGCTTAGGTTTGTGTGGTAAGGTTAGTTAGAGGAGCAAGATTACAACTCCATTTCAAGAGATCTAGACAATTATCTCTAAATATATTTTAAATCTATTATTCCTGTCTACAAGCCGCTCCCGCTCCCCTCCCCATCATCAACCATGGATGGGACCGAACGCTTACGCAGCACAGAGTTCCCCTTCCTGCCGCTCCTGGCCTGCAGGGGCAGCTTGGTCTGGCAAGGGGCGCGATACTGAGGCAGGCCAGTCTTGGTGGTATCCAGCTCCTCCGGGTCGTCCTGCTGGGCCCTGAGGGCAGCGATCACATCCTTGTCCGAGGGACTGAGTGTCAGGCAGCCGCAGGGACGACCGTTGTCACCAGCTTCTCCAGGTTCTCCCAGCTCCTCTGGCTCATCCTCCACTGTCAGGAAGGCATCACCCCACAGGCTCTCGCAAAGATCCCGGCCATGCTGGTACATCTACACCCACACACATAAAATATTTTTAGAATATTGATCACATGTCTACTTTTTGACACCTCTTCTGATAAGATAAGATCCAGTTACGGGTAATCACCAGTGGTGAAAAAAGTACTCACACACACTCACATAACTGAAGTAAACATAAGTGTACATTAAGTCAAAATCTAAAATATAAACTAAAAGTACTCATTATGCAAATGGCCCTTTGTCAGTGTCAACTTATGGAGCTCCCGCAAGGCTGAAAGATTACAGTTTTTTCATTTTATGTGAACAAGATAGTCATTTGTTCATTGTCTTGTGCAACAAGATTTGAAACTATGTTCAGGACTTTTGAAGACCCTGAAAATTGAATTTAAGTACAGAACTTGACTAAATGTACTATAAGAGTTATATAAGAGATAGATTTCCATACTGACAATACACTTTATTTGGCTTTTTTTGGGGGCAATATTCACAAAGTATGCTTGTACAAATCTTCGCTTATAAACATCCATCGAAATAATTGATTTTGCCCTTTTTTCGGGGCTGTGCCAGCCTTGAAAACAAACATCCTCTGCCAGGTGTTAGATGGAGCTGCAGGCACCTGGCAGCTGCTCTCATACGGCCTCTTTTGTCTGCCTCACTCACTCACCTCACCTCATCTCCAGCAGCCTTGAGAGCAAATTATAAGACATGACCTTGAAAAGCTCATGCCAGTAACTGAAAGACTTCATCTCTGCACCATCTTTATGGTAGAGTGACGATTCTGTCAAGCCTCGCAGAGTAGGGCAGACAGATATAAAGTAATTGGTAATGTCACTTCCAGCACCATTTGTGTCGCTATCTGACAGTGAAGTCATTACAACGCTCAGTCATTACAAAGTTATACGTTGAGGAAAAATAATTCCAATTACTGCTGACGTTAGTGTTATGGTTTCTGGTGCATGAAAAATGATACTCTTCTCTAATAAAACACAAATATGGATTAAAAAGGATATCGCATAATAGTGCAAAAAAACAAAAAACCCAAAAAACAAATCACAATTTAACATTTAAGCTGTTAATGGTGTAACTCTTAGTTAAGAAGCTAATTAGTGAAGTTTCAGTACACATGCAGTGTTTAAGCTGCCATTCTCTCTCTAGTGACTCATAGTCATTAAGATGTGCTGCCAAGTCACCGTCTGTAATTTCATACTATGGCTCGTTTTGTCCCATACCTACTTTTCACATAACTTCCACCATATCTCTCACTGCATGTCTTTATTCTCTCGCTTATTGCTGCTCTCGCCGTTTGTACATCTCTCCTGCACCCCCAACCCAACGTCTGCTTCCCCACATCCGTCCGTCTGCTGGGGGATTAAGACTGAGTCACACGGGGTGCTCAGAGAAGAAGAAGCTGTAATATATTTACCGTGTTCGAAGGACAAAGAAGATGACAGTTATTTCTCTCCACTACATATACCCTCGGCCTGACACTCAGGTCTTATCACCGCAACCCCGGGAATACACATAGAGGCACGCGCACGCACACATTTCTGTCCCATCCCCAGGCAGACATGGTTTGCTGCCAAAGCTAATTCAGTACAAGCACAAGTAGTTTTAGACGACATGGTGTGATCGAATAAGTGAGATACAGAAATTTCCTCAGGCTCTATCCTGTCCCTCCCACCCTTATCTTATTCAATTCTGCCCTTCTCTGTCCTAAATCTATAACATTACACCTTGTGTAAAAAAAAAAAAAAAAAAAGGAAACAGAAAAGAGAAAAGAGAATCAGTAAACAGGATGGCAGTGACAAAAGGAGCAGTCGTCTATTGCAATGATTCTCACGGTCGTTCGTTCAATATCAGATTCAGGACAAGGCAAATGTTGTTCTTTATGTATAATTATTTTGAATATATATCAGACCATTTATTCACTATATCTGATCCACAGATGCTGCTGTGTTTCTGCCAACGTCCGACACACACACACACACGGTCACTCTTTGCGGACGTAACCTCATTCCCACAAAGAGTGGCTAATGCTGAGATAAATCAGACCTTGGCTGGCAAATAATGAAATAATGTTACCAATGAGTACAAAGAAAGAGAGAGGGAGAGAGAGAGATAGAGAGAGAGAGAGAGAGAAAGAGTGTGCCAGAGGGATTTTTGCATGCAATGGATGCGTGTGTCTGTATGTGTAACTGTGTGACTATGTGTGTGCTAATCCTGTCTATATCTGTGTATATTTGTTCTAAACACACATACACACACACATGCACACACACACAACTACATTTTAAATTCTGTCAGGTACATTTTTCAGGAGCTGGGAGAAACACCGGCTTGTGACTACTAAGTGGTTCAAAATGGTTACATGAGTCAATGTTGTCCCACTATAAAGGACATCATAGTGAAACTGTGTGATATTTTATATGAAAGAAAAGCTTGAAAAGCTGCCAGATTTGGTTGATATTTTCATGAGATGCAGGGGACAGGGATAGACACGTGCAGCACGTCTCACCCATGAGGTGGACTGAAGTGCTGTGAACTCACTGTGAAATCTCTGCTGGCTGAAAAGAAAACCAAATGAAGCTTTACTGCTGTGGCCTCCAAAAACGCTGAGAGGAGCAGGCACTTGTTTCTCTCTCTCTCTCTCTCTCTCTCTCTCTCTCTCTCTCTCTGAGAGAGGTGATTTGTTGTTGAATGTGCTGAATGCCGTGACTCATTTATTTGTAGTCAGAATTTGCTACTTAAATTTATTGAAGCCCATTTTGTGCCATTAGCAGCACCCTACATGAAAATGGGCCAATACAACCACAAAAAGCATAAAAATAAACAGGCACAGACACACGCACACACACACCTAAACACTCAGATATTCTCTCTTTGCATTGTCTCACTTAATTCAAATCTGTCGTTTCTAATAGCATCTAATAGGCAATCATCTAATAGCCACCATCCCTGTGTGTATGTGTGTGTGTGTGTGTGTGTGTGTGTGTGTGTGTGTGTGTGTGTGTGTGAGAGATAGAGAGCAAGAGAGAGAGAGTGAGAGAGTGAGAGATAAAAAAAAGCAATAAAGGGGAAGAAAAAGATGGGAAATGGAAAAAGAAAGCGACACACACTTGCATAGATAGATAGATAGATAGATAGATAGATAGATAGATAGATAGATAGATAGATAGATAGATAGATAGATAGATAGATAGATAGATAGATAGATAGATAGATAGATAGATGTTTGCATTTGACGTGTGACACATCATTTGCTGTTGGCCCCAGCTGCACACCAGCCCCTCGGTCACTCTGGCTCTTTTTAAATCACCCAGCTGGCCTCTGCCCACTGAAGCAGCACCGAACCTTTTCATGCATCAGCCACTGTGCGGTTTAACCCCTTGCCACACCAACACGCTGACTCTACTGTGAAACAGTACCTGATCTTCCACCTAAATCACAGGTGCTCAAATGACAGGAGTTGAGGTCAGCCAATGGGAATCAAACCTCTGACACATCACTTCCTATGCTGGGTTCTTTAAGCAGGAAAATTCTTAGTCTTAGCTAGGGCGTTATTTTTGTGATTTGAGGTGTTTATAAAGGGTTCACAGCCCTACCTGCTGATACTGAACACAGGTTCCAGTGCAGTTCTGTCCCCTGGGGTCTTTGGCCCAGTTACGAGCACATGTCAAGTCCATCCTGCATGCATCAAACCTGGAGAAAGATATGTAAATTTCCTAAATAAAACATCTAAAATTGGATGTTTACCATTCTTATATCTGTGCAGTTAATATGAAGCTACAGCCCCTGGCTGGTAATCCCTCTCTCTTGACAGCCTTATAGGTGAAGAGGGATATATATACTGATTTTGATCTAGGCTTGCTTGGTAATGTGTTTGGCAGCCTCACCAATCACGACAGAAGCTGTGGCAGAGCGGCACAGCCTGGATGTAAGAGCGGCGGTGGGGATGAGGCCAGCGCGCTGCATCAGGGGAGCATCGGTAAAAACACGACACACGCTTCAGGAAGCCTTCACATCTGAGGACAGAGACAGAGGAGTTAGCAACAAACATGATGTATAGTGACACCTGTATTAAAGCTTTTATTTACCCTGGGAAGGCTGAGTCAGCATAGGTGGTCACAAAGGGGATCAATACAAAAAGATGTAATAACCTAGTAGCTGTTGTTGGTATTGTTATGACTTTTAATCCCTTTAGTGTGTCTGTTCAGCTTTTGTTTATACTACTTTCAAGCTGTCTTACTTTATTATATTTGCTGTAGCCTGCGGTGAAGTAGTAGCCTCCTTCTGCTGTCTCTCTGCACACTTTCCTTTAATTCACCTCCAAGGGGCCTTTTGCCACTTGACAGGGACTGCTAATAAAGACTGTCTTGGTTGAATAAAGGTAAGTGTCTTCATTGGATCCACTGCCATGTCTGTTGTTTTGTTCCCTCCATATCAAGGTTTTTTTTTTTTTCTATTTTGGGTTTATACAATATTCATTAAGGCCTTGTAAAAATAAATAAATAAATCTCGTAACTGATGAACATTGCAGTATCTACATTTTGGCCACTTGGGGGCAGCAGAAACAAGCTGCAAACACAACATAATCACCGCATGTTTAGACGGCGAACGGCTTAGTTTTCGTCTGGTCATTGCTATCCATTGTTAACATAAAAACATTGATTATAACTTAGCTAACGGTACTTTGAGATGAAATTTCAAGATAGCCTACTGGACTACAAATATGTCGTCTGGGTGAGTCTTACACAGGGTTGAGAGGCCCACACTTGTCCCAGGGTTCATTCTTGTTGATAGCGGAGGGAACATGGGAGATGTCCCGGACGTCTTCTTCTGTGCAGCAGCTATCTGTCAGCAGCGAGGACAGAAAAACGTGTCAACCAGGAGTTCACTTTAATATTGTCACTAAATCATAAAACATACAGTGTTTCCACTCAGCTAAGCACACAGTCACTCACTGTCAGCGTACAGCGCACACTCCCTCAGGTGTGGCTCCGGGCTGGGCGTGGCCTTGTGCTTGCTGCCTTGAAGACACACCCCTTCTGAGCGGGATCCGCCAATCAGCGCAACCGCCACAAATGCGCAAACCAATAGCAGAGAGCGAGAGGTGACACCCATCTCTACAGGTACGAACAGCTCTGCGGGAAAGAGTTCAGCACATTGGACAGCGGCAGACACAAGATAAACTATGATATAAAAATATGATATAATATGATAAGACTTTATTGATCCCCAGAGGAGGAATTCGTATGTTACAGCAGTGCAGGAAATAAGGGTACAGATAAGAGTAATAAATATACATTATACACTATACTAGGCTACATGACCTGATTTGTGAGTTGTAAATATAGAAATGTAGTGCAAAATATGTGCAGAAGTAAAGGTTCTGGTAGATGTAGTTATAGATATGTACATGCTGTAGTCTTACCCACATAACCTATACACACACATACACACACACACACACACACACACACACACACACACACACACACACAGTACCAGTAAAAGTCCAGACACGCCCCTTCTACTCACTTGAATCAGACACGTATTACCTGAATAATCAGCAAAATATAAATCTAATCTGTTGTTATTATTATTCAATAATACATACACTTCATGTCTGTGATTGAAACTGTATCAGGGAGGAGCTGATTCAACTCCATTATTTTTAGGGCTTGTGATGTTTGCATATGTATCAGTGGATGCGATCCATGACACAAATTCCATTGTGTCTTTCTATATCAGTATCCAGTATCATATCATATCAGATATATAACAGCGTGTTGATACACAAGTGGTTTCACGCCTCCTGGTTTGCCAGCTTCATTAATTAATGGCACGTAGTGAGTTATGGAGTGTGAGTGAGACATCCAGCACAGGCTGTTTAGCTCTGTGCGTGCTCTGCGTGTGGTGACCCAGCAGACAGGGTGAGCCTAATTAGGTGGGATTGAGACACCGTGCTGAGATGGATGACATGCGTAGTTGTTTAATCTGACAAGCGGCTGGCCGATGTGTAGCCTACATAACACGAATTAAACAAATCTGTCAGACATGACTGCATGGCCCCTGGGATAGATC